>PVHX01004021.1:0-132694 GCA_004024805.1 Geosciurus inauris
AAATTGTTCTTGTCAGGTCTTTTAGTTGCAGCAGAAAAAAAGCTGACTAAAACACTCAATTTATACCAAAATACCTGTAAGCCATTGTTCACCACCGAATTTCCTCAAGTTGAGTAGACTGTCAGGAGTGCTTTTTTAATAAAACCTTGTGTTGTACTTCGGAGTCTCAATGATCTCTTCTTCAGTTGCAGAAGAACAGGACACTTTGTTTCTACCACACATTTCTTACTGGTGCTTCACAACTCACTTGTGGAAAACGGAGTAAACTCCTAATTTCAAATCTCTTTTTCTACCTTCCCCCCGCTTTTTTTTTCTTTCTTCCCTTCCTCCCTTCCTTTAGCAACCCAGTGACAGATGTCTATGTCAGATTCTGCACTGGGTACCAGGTCTTGGGAGGCAAAAATACCTATGACATGTTAAAAAATCAATGTCTTTTCTCACATTCCTTCTTCCATCTAACCTTGCCCCCACAGTTCCACTGACAAGCTATCTGTTGGTTCTTCAAAGGCCCTTCCCCCTGTCGTCTCCCAGTAAAGGCAGATGCTCTGTGTTGTGGAGAGGGTTTGGCATTATTGACATGTCCAGGGAATAGAAACGTGAGACTGGCAGGTCAGCAACAAGTAGGCAAACGATTGTTTATGTTTTGAAAATAGTAGATGCATTTCCTCGATTTATCGAATGACCAATAAAAGCCACTATTTAGTTAGCTTTTTTAGTGCTGCAACTGAAAGACTCAACCTGAACAATTGTAGAGGAGGAGAGGTTTACTTAGGGGCTCACAGTTTCAGAGGTCTCAGTCCGTAAGTGGCTGGCTCCATTCTTGGGGGCTCAAGGTGAGGCAGGACATCATGGCAGAAGAGTGTGGCAGAGGGAACCAGCTCACATGATGACCAGAAAGCACACTATAAAGCACAGAAAGCACTCCACTCCCCAGACACAAAATATATACCCCATAGCCACACTCCCAATGAACCACTTCCTCCAGCCACACCTCACCTGCCTCCAGTCACCACTCAGTTAATCATATCAGGGATTAATTCACTGATTAGGTTAAGGCTATAACCCAATTGTTTTTCCTCCGAACCTCTTGCACTGTCTCACATGTGAGCTTTTGGGGGACACCACATCTAAGCCGTAATCTTCCCTATTAGTCCATTGACATCTTAGTGTGACTTTTTAATGTTTAAATATAAGTCGATTTGCAGAATCTTGAGTGTGTGTATGTGTGTGTGTGTGTGTTTGTAGACTGCCTGGTATGAAGAACTAAGCTGTTTAGAGAAATCAGATGTTCAATATCAGATATTATCTGAGAAAGGTGCTTATGTAGGAACACCTGTGTACCAAGTACCAAGAACAGAATACTTGTAGAGTGGGTTAATACAATGTGTGTGTGTACCCATGTAGGAGTGAGGGAGATTCCTGTATCCCCTACAACCAAAAAGTGCTATGAACACCCAAATGTATCTAAGTTGATTATATTTTGATTCATAAAGCAGCTGACATTATGCAGAATCTCAGCACTCCTCTTCCATGGAGAGCTCCTCATGCCTTCAGAAAGGGAGAAAAGAGGCAAGAGATGGTGCTAAGTGTGGAAAGCTTCCAGAACATCCATAAAAACTGTTTTATGATGTGTTTCCAGGATGAGTTTACTTTTAACATTTGACTGTTTCCTTTCAAAGAAAAGATGAAACCCATATATTGTTCTCTGGTTGTTTAGCTTATGGACTTCCTTTACAAGCTTCCCAGGGTTTAGACAGGTGAAACTTTCCATGTCTTAACTTACTCAATACGAGAACTCTTTGAAGTAGGTATTAATATTATTCTTATCTTACAGATGAGAAAACTGAGACACAGTAAAAACCAACTCTCCCATAGTCTCGCAACTTTAGGAACCTCCATACGGTTCTCCATAGCAGCTGTACTAATTTTCATTCCTGTCCTTATTGTATAAGAGCTCACGTTTCTCCACATCCTTACTAACGTTCGCTATTTTGTGTTTTTCTGAGAATAGTCATCCTAACTAGGTGAGATGATGTCTCATTGTGGTTTTGATTTGCATTTTGGGGACAGCTAATGACACAGTATTTTTTCATAATCTCAGTTTCTTCATTTGGGAAATGTCTATCCACACCTTGGGTACATTTTTAAATTGAATTATTTGCTTTTGGAGTGTTTTAAGTTCCTTACAATCTAGATATTAATTCTTCATCAGATAAATAGTTGGCGAATATTGTCTCTGATTCTATAGGTTGTCTCTTCATTTGTTGATTGTTTCCTTTGCTGTACGGAAGCTTTGTAGTGTGACAATCCTATTATCTACTTTTGTTTTTTCCTATGCTTTTAGGGTCTATCATAAGATTCATAAATCCCACTTCTAGATATATATCCAAAGGAAATAGTATCAGCATATCAAAGAGACACCTGCCTGCCCATGCTTACTACTGTACCTTTACAATAGCTAAGATAGGGAATTAACCTAAGGGCCCATCAATGGATGAGCAGATGAAGAAAATGTGCATATCTACAATGGAATATTGCTCACTATAAAGAAGATTGATATCCTATAATTTGCATTGAAATGGATGAAACTGGAGGACATTATGTTAAATGAAATGTCAGACATAAAAAGAGAAATGCCTCATCTTTTTTCTCATGTGGATATTTTGAAAAGTTGATCTGAATGTAGAATAGTGATTACTAGAGGCTGGGAAGGGAAAAGGGGAGGGAAGAATAGAAGGAGGCTGGAGAACAGGTCCCAAAATACAATTAGATAAAAGTACTAAGTTCTAGTGTTCTGCAACACAACAGAGTGACAATAGTTTAAAATAACCTGTTATGAATAACTGGGATAGTTATTCATAAACTATCCAAATACAATGTAATCATAAGGAGATGGAAAATTACCCTGATTTGATCAGTACATATTGTATGCATGTACTGAAATATCAACTGTACCTCATAAGTATGTACAAGTATTATATGTTCATCAAAAATTTAAGAGGAGATGGAAATGATAACTACCCTGGTTTGATCATTACACAAAGTAAATATGTATTGAATTATCACAATGTACCCTGAAAATTAGTACAATTAAGACGTACAATCCCAGTTACTTAAGAGGCTGAAACAAGAAGATCATAAGTTTGAGGCCACCTCGGGTAATTTAGCAAGACCTTGTCAATGAAAATTGCGCAAAGGGGTGGAGATGTAGCTTAGTGGTAGAGGACTCCTGGGTTCAGTTTCCAGTACAAACAAAAATAGTGCAATTAAAATAATGACAAAATTCAAAATCAAAGTTGCATAACATTAAGCAATAAAGCTGAGTAGGGATGTGCCATCAGGTGTGTCAGTCTGTGACCTTAAGCATCACACTGTCTTTCCCCGCATCTTAAATTATGGCCACCAGCTTGTGGATTGTGTTCTTCTCCAAACTTTCTTGGAGGGAAGCAGAATCATAAGTCATTGCTGAACAAGAGCCAGGTTAATTGACCCCACACTTGAATGGCCTTTAGATTTTTTTTTCATTTTGATAATTAACAGTTTCACTAGGCCACTTTGACACTAGATTTGTATCTCTTTTACCATTCTTGGCCAATATATACCACAACCTCATCACCTTATGGAATTACTAAACCAGGACTGAAATAAAAATAGTTCTGGGCAAAGTCAAAAAACATGTCAGGGAGGTCTAAGGGTGAGGGTTATGAACATTAATACAGAATGAAATATTATTAAGAACTAAAGGTATTTCTTGTGACTGAAATGAATATTGACCATTTTTAGGTGGTTAAATATCACTTATTATCACCATGTGCAGTTTCACATGCTGAGAACCAAAGAAGCAGGGTAAAGTCTCGTCACTAGGGAGAGTCTTCCATGTTGTGACTACCAGGATAATAATGATTCTCATCACTGTCATTCCTACCTAGAATGTTCAGTCCTACAGAGGACTCAACAGAGTAGCATTTATCTAGAAGTGGAGGTTCATGAAACAATTTTGTCTCAAGGAATTTTTTCCCATTTCATCTCAGATAGTGTAATTATGTGAAGAGAGGTCTCTTTGTTATTTTTTTCTTACACTTTATACCAAAAAAAAATTTTATTAGCTGATTCTCTATTTTGAACATTGGCATACAGCTGCTTTTATGGATGTCTAGTCATAATTACTCATGGGTAAATAATTTCAGAGTTGTTTGGTGTCACAATTGTTAAAATTTTCTAACCAGTTGCTTTGGTGTATGTTCTGTGCTGTGCTGTGTTAACAGAAATGTGCTGTGTTAACACTGATATTGGTGAAATAAACAAAATTCCATGCTTTATGTTATGGAAATTTAAGTATTTATCATGATCCCACAAAAGGATACTTTTGAGCTCTCATTCATTAGATTTCAAAGTGATTCAAAGAGAACCCAGCTGTAAAATAGATGAATAAACGAAGTGAGAAGAGGAATAAAGGATCAAGGAGAGGAAAAAATCCGAGTGTGTGTATGTCTTCACACACATAGACCTTAGTTCATTTTGAGTACATTCACATTTGTAAAATTCTGGGACATTTGAGATATATATGAATGTTTTCTTTATTGTAAGAAACGATAGAGTTGCAGTTATTGCTCTAGCACTTGGTCCTTTATGAAACACAGATAATGGATAATCATTGCACATATAGCACAGAACTTGGAATCTAGAGACATAGGTTTCAAATTGGAAAATTTTCCCATATGGAAATATCTCTGCAAGTCCAGCAAGTATTTTTTTTTTGAATTGTAAAAATATATCTTACATTTTTGTCCATAGGAGTTAGATAATAACAAGTTTTTACACCTTTGAATTTCAAGATAAAATCACATGTGGAGGTGCATTTTGAAAAGAAAAACAACTTCCTTCTACTAGGGTGCGTATTGTTCTGCACAATAGTTATTCATGAAGATAATAGAGCAGAAAGCCCTCGATGTACAGTGAACTCAACACGCACTTGCACTGGGTCTTCATGCGGCTGAACCACCTCCACTCTGAGATATTTAAAAAGTTTTAATGGCTGCTACTGGTGGGGCTTGTTCTTCAGAGGAGAACTTAGAAAGACCTTGCAAGCAATAAAATATTAGTTAGCCCCAGGGATCTGGCCAACTAGGATGAGGTTGGGATTTATGCATAAGGCTTAATGTCATATTCCAAAATGTTAAATAAAAATAGATAAAACCATAAGAGTAGAATACTAAATGTACATTGATTTCATCCAGATAGCACATAATACTTTTTTAAGAAATTGGTTATTTCTTATTATACAGTATAGTCAATGATATAATTTTACAAGTTGCTATCTAACTCTATCTAAATATATATATATATGTGCTTGTCACTAAAGCCAACTAGTTTTCTAGGATACATATATTGTCAGAATTAGGAGGAATGTTTGAGTCCATGGATTCAAAACTGCTCACTATCCATAAAAATAGCAGATGCATATCTCCATTATAATATAACATCCAATTTCTATTCATTCAGTCTCTATTAAAGGCTTAATAAAACATTTTCATATTATTAAAAGAGAAATGAGAAATGGAGTAAGATGTTAGGATGTTTACCAAATCAGAGATGAAATTTGAATGCATTTGGAATAGATCTCTATAATTACTCTTTTTAATCTGGTATCTATGGGAACAAATACATATGAAAGCCCAGAAGAGATCATTATGCCTTTGACATTGGTCTAGGACACAGCCCATCTCCCCCTGACACCATCACATTGTCAGACCCTAGTGCCCAGGTCTCCTCTCCAAAGATCAGGCTGAACTTAAAGGAAGAGAGGCCAGTGTTGTTGATATTTGTTCTCATCTGAGCACCCTTTCCAGCCCATGTGAGTTCACTGCTCAGCTAGCATGTTTTCCAAAGGCTAAAAAATGAATTTCAGCCACCTGCTTTTTAAAGACCAAAAAAACAACCACCCCAGGAATTCTGGATCACCATGGGTACGTTAAAACTCAGTTGCAGGTGAAGTAAATGTAGAGGAGGGTCTCCCTGCAAGTCCTCATCTCTGTCCTCACCTCACAGATGTGGAAGCAAGCATTTGCCTTCCAGAGAACATGATGCTTCTAAGAAATAGACCAAGCTGAGTGTTGGAGTCAGAGAACAGTTTGGTGTAATTCTACCACATATCAGCCATGATCACAGGTGAGACTCTTAATGTTGCAAAATCTCAGATTTCATGAGGGCATTTCGCATGCTGCATAGGTTTGTTGAGAGCAATAAATAAACGTGCAGAAAGCAACTGACATTGTGCTAGATGTTTTCTTCTGAAGTAGGAAGGCTATTTATTACTGGGAAGCTAGACAAGTCCTTCAAAATAGGCTTTTCCTTGTAAACAATTTATCCAAGACAGTGTTATCACTCAGGATAGTCATCCAAACATCTAGATTTGTGCAGTACCGAGGGGATGTGTTGGCATGACTGGTGAGTTTTATTTATAACTATCATCATGCCTGTCCTTTATGCATTTTTACATTTTACCTAGGAGTTATTGTCATGTGTCTCTGCAAATTTTCTTTATTAAGTGTACCATCCTTCTCCAGCTAGAATACATAATCATCAAATCTTCTGATTGCAAAAAAACCCATCTGAACATACAGATATAATAAACTCATGCATCCAGTCGGCCAGCTTGCAATATGGTAAATAAATCTTACTGTGCTAGATTCTGAGCACATAAAAGCAAATTGGATCCTATTTTCCAGGAAAACATATCCTGGTGATGGCTCAGGAGAGGTAAACAGTATTTGAAACACAATGGTAATCATTGATACAGAGATTCAGCCCCAGGAATGATTTATTCTGCTCAGCTACCTGGAGTCCCCAGAAGGAGTCTGAAACTCTCAAGGGCTCGAGGACTAGGAATAGTATTTGGAATAGTGTATGTGCTGGGTAGGTGAGATTAGCTCAGAGAGTTTATGGACTAAATGAGGAGAAAGAGAAGATTGCA
This sequence comes from Geosciurus inauris, assembly GCA_004024805.1. Taxonomy (NCBI): domain Eukaryota; kingdom Metazoa; phylum Chordata; class Mammalia; order Rodentia; family Sciuridae; genus Geosciurus; species Geosciurus inauris. The sequence goes on from PVHX01004021.1 coordinate 6,974, forward strand.
ACACCCTACAAAACACAATGGAATATTATTCAGCAAAACAACCAATATTTAAGGAACAAGAGAAAAAGTTAGTGGAGGAGCCTAAAAGTAAGTGGAAGAAGAAGAAGATGAATAATGAGAGAAGAGAGATCAGCTCATACAAAGCTTGAAGTTCTCACCCCCATTTGTCCCACAGAACTTAATGGAGTATCTTTGATGCCTCACACACTGTTTGGTGTTAGAAATGTAGAAGCAAATGGCGTGTGCATAATCACAGAGATGCATGCTACTGACGTCCCACCGTGTGTTCCTTGAACAGATTGTCACTGGGGTTCAGACATCTCTAACTTAGAACAAACATTGTAGCTTTTAACTTTTCACAGAGGAGAAGATATGATATGGAAAAGATTGTAAAGTAGAAAGTGGCTATTAGCAACAAGGTGATACAGGAAATGGGGGTGAGCTTCAGAGCTGGCAGGATGAGACCTTGAGCATCCAGGTGAGGACAAAGACCAACAGTGCCTCTTAGAGAAACATGCATGGGTCTTGTATTAATCAGGGGTCTTCAGAGAACCAGATGCAATAGAGATGTGTGTTGGAGTGGAGGAAGAGAAAATGATTTATTTTAAGGTATTTGTTCACATGATTTTGGGTTGACAAGTCAGAAGCTTGCAGGGCAGCCCAACAATCTTGGGACCTAGGGATGAGCTGATTTTGCAGCTCAAGTCTGAAGGTAATCTGAAGGAAGAATTGCTTCCTCTCTGTAGGAACCCAGTCTTAACACTTAAAGGCCTTCAACTGATTAGATGAGACATAATCATCTCATAACCTGCTTGAATCAAAAGTCTACGGATTTAAAAGATAGCCATATTCTAAGAAATACCTTACAGCAACATCTAGACAGATATTGGACCAAGCAACTGGGCACCACAGCCTAGCTAACTTGACACGGAAAATTAATCATCATGTTCATCTATGAAGCATTAGTCTTGGGAAGTGCTTGTGAAGAGCAAGGAATACAATTATTTAAACTACCATCACATTTTAAGCCAAAGGATTGTAGGTTGCTGGTGATGATGCAGTTAATGTTGACCATCAGCACTTAAATACTGTTTAGCCATTGTTATTTTGGGAAATATTTATTGAGAGCATCCTATTTATCGGTTTCTGTCATTTGAAAGAAATGACTAAGCAAAGGATTTTCCCCAAGAATCTTACAATTAGAAGTCCATATTAATACAAATGTGGCATAACTATTATGTATAATTATAATGCACTAGTAAATTTTATTTAATTTACTTAAAACCAAAGATGTCAATATGAAATCTAAATGGACAGATAATCTAATGAAGCATCTTCATTTTAGAGAAACAGGGAGCCCATACTCCTGATGGCACAGGGTATAAATCGTGGAGATGAATCATACCTCACCAAGTCTATGTCCCACTCAGTATTTTTTCTCTGGAAGAGAATTCCAACATTGCCCGTACTTCTGGGCTTAACTTCATTTGCTAATTGTGATGAGGGCTTCCTGAGAGTGTTTGGGCTGTTTTGAACTATTAAATGAGTCATGCCCAAATCGTAGGAAGCACGGTAGTATATAGAATGATCCAGAAAAACAATGAGACTCTTTCATGTGATTCAAGATAGGTTATTGCATAGCAGATTTTAAACACAAACCACATATCAGTTTTTACTCTTCTTGCCTCACTGAGAAGTGAGATAAAGAGGAGACAATAGAAAGAATAAACAGTCAACTGCAGAATATTATTTGAGAATAAAGTAAGCTGAGAGAAGGTCTTCCATGGCAGGAGTGGATCCTACCATGTAAGTCTCACTGGGCGGTTTGAACACTTGTTTCTCATTCCTAACCCATGAACCAGTCACCTCAGACTTTCGAAAGCATCTACCCTGACTGCATCCCTGAATAGCTCACTAAATAGCATTAAAAATAGAAGCAAAAAGGACATTCTTAATCAACCCTCCATCTAGCATCAAGCTGCTAAGAAATAGGAAACTTACTAAAGCTAAACCAAAATGCCTGGTGCTATGTCTCTAATTTTCCATCTGTTTCTTGTTTATGACTTTTAAGAATGTTTTATTTCTCTTTGAACAAAATGAGAAGAGTTATTTTTCTTCTTTAGAAAATGTCCCAGGTGTGAAAACACCCGCTAAAACACCTGCATGTCTTTCCACAAGGTGAACAGGGATTTCTGAGGGGAAATGGCCCTGCCTGGAAGGCAGCACATTTGCTATTCAGTCTTTGTGAAGCTCCTTGAGGAAGAGTAGCTTCAAATACAGGGAGACGATATAAGTAGAAAGGCAAGACTCCACTCTGATCTTTACTAGGATTACCTTTGCAAGTAGCCATTGCACAGTAGAGTCCTCTGTGAATTATTACAGAAACGAGACACTGATAATTCTAGTACAGAATTGTCTTACAATTCTTTGGCTGTGTGCTAAAGAATATCTTCCTGAACAAAGCTTCTAAACCCTAAGTGCAAACTTCATCCCTCTGCATTCTATTACAATGCTCTCCCAATTTCAGCCACTCTCTAGATCATGTCAACTAAAGATATTATCAGTAGAACTATCAGCTTGCCCCTGTGGCTTTGTTCTCTGAGAGTATTTCTCTTCAGCAATATTTGGCAACCTCTAGGAAACCTACTAGTATCTGTGACAGGCACCTTGACATCTTGGCCCTTAGCATGCTTCCCACATGCAGCCTCAGTAAAACAAGTTTTACTTTAAAATGTGACAATTGCACTGATCCTTGAAAAACAATTATGAATTAGACATAAGGAAATGGAGCATTCCAAGTGGAAAATGTACTATGATAATGCACTCCTCCCTCAACTAAAATTCAATGGCTGGAAACATCTCATTACAGAGATAATGAGTTAAGACAGGTATTATTAGCTTGATTAGGAGATTTAAGTTGCTCTTGGATGTTATTAGACTTGTTTAATTGTTAAGAAAATAAATAGCTGGAGTCCCAAGTTGTAAAATACGATGACAATGCCTGCCAATGGTGATCAATGTGTCCTTCGCCCAGGGAAGCTGAGCAGAAAAGACTAAGATGCACAGGAAACCCTTGTGTAGAAGTTTATAGAGAGGCAGGAAGATGATCTCTGCCATTAGCCAGCAAAACCATCTCAGTAGAAATCAAAATGAGATTTTTTTTCCATTGGAGAACGAATCTCTTCGTTTTGAGAATTGCATCGTTGATCCTCAATGCCCTCACCCCTACACACACACACACACACACACAATATGCTTTGGTGAGAAATTTACTTAGTCTGAAACCTCAAATGATGAAATAAGAAGCGATGAGTATGGTGCTGGAAACAGGGCTAAGAGATGATGAAAAACCATCTGAAGATTGTTTCAGGTGTTTGCAGCTGGTTCATTTCAGTTTATGCACATTACCACTAGAGAAGCTCTTTCCCTGGAGACTGAGGATGTTTACTTGTTTCCACCCACTGTGTGTGCATGAGTGTGTATGCACAGGTGCTCAGTTTTCATCGGCATGATGTGTTTCTTGTGGGAAAACACTCATTTTCTTAAATACTCAACACAAAGTGCAATTGTCAATAGAAAATGGAGAACAAGTTAATTTGCTCCAAAACCCTTGAACTCTTTAGTCTCTTTTTATCTATATAATTACTTGAGACTTTAATGTTTATGGACTTCTTAAATCTGTGAATTCATCTAGGAATTTTTGCCCATGAAATTCAGTAAAGCATTCTTTTTTTTTTTTTTTTTTTTTTTTTTTGTAGTGGGGATTGAACTCAGGGGCACTCAACCTCTGAGCCACATCTCCAGCCCTATTTTGTGTTTTATGTAGAGACAGGATCTCACTGAGTTGCTTAGTGCCTCGCCATTGCAGAGGCTGGCTTTGAACTCGCAATTCTCCTGTCTTAGCCTCCCAAAGTAAAGCATTCTTTAACTCAAGCCTCCTCTGCCTTAGTTCCCATTTTGGAAGTCTACTAAAGCTGCTGCATCATCCAATTCACTTATTCCTCAGACTGGGTCTTCTGTGGTGCCATGTCCCCTTTCCCAGGTCTACAGGGTGGCAAGTCACATTGCATCACCAACTACAGAAATGGATGTGAATAATAGATGGGGTTCTTTGACCTTCAATGCTAGACTCCTGTCCAGCACTATCCAGAAAGGGTTCAAGCCAGGGGTATAGCTCAGTGGTAGAGCATTTGACTGCAGATAGGGTTCAAGCCATAAAAACACCTGGTTGGATTCTATCTATCATTAAAATAAAAAGAATAAGAGAATGATTGAACCCCAGAGTAAAGTTTTATATCATCTAACCTGCCTCAGTGTATAAAGATCCTGGGTATCTGGCTCATACCCAGATATTTGATTTGTACTTTGTACCCTTGAGGTCAGTGGAGGGACGCATCATACCTTCTGAATGAGTATCCTGTTTTGGCAGATGTCTCCTTTGTAAAGTAATAGGTAGTAAGCAGATCACAAGGACGGTAGTATGAACAGAGGAATTCGCAGCTACTTGTTTTTAAAGCATCTGTGTTTAGAAAGCCTGGAAAACCAATTCACGTTAAAGAGAAGAATTTTGCTTAGAAAGCGCAGAATGGGCAAGGTGACTGTACCTAGAAATTAGAAATATAAACCAGAGGATGTCAAAATTTGCCTGTAGGCAAGGCTTTCTTTCTCTTTCTTTCTTCTCTCCTTCTCCCCTTCTTCCTGCTCCTCCTGCCATTAGCCAATCTCTTTTCTTCTCTTCCTGTTCTCATTTATACCACTACACCATAACTATGATGTAAAAAATGTCAGAGAGAAAACCCTAGCAGAGAGAAGAGAAAGAGATGTTCCAAAAGAGACCATACTATCCAAGGAGAAAAGAAGAAATGTGACAAAGGAAAACTCTGGTCTCTGTACTTTGCCCAAAGATGAAAGGATTTCTGTAAATTATTTATATGCTTTTGCAAACAGACCAAATGGAGTGAATACAGATGACTGTTGCTGTTGGTTGAAGAGAACTGACAGGGAGGAGGGGAGACGGCAGCGCTCTTCCTGGGACACAGCAGTGGCGAGGAGGAGGTGTGTATGGAGTAAGCTCTCCTGGAGTCAGTGAACAAGCATTGTGGGGAAGAAAAAAGTTTTTCCAGCCTTGGTGAATGAAGGATTGACATGAGGTTTGTTTCGGTCAGCTTTTGAATTGCTGTGACCAAAATACCTGACAAGAACAATGTAGAGGAGGAAAAGTTTATTTTGAGACTCATAGTTTCAGAAGCCTCAGTTCACAGATAGCTGACTCCATTGCTCTGGGCCCAAAGAAAGGCAGCATATCATGGTGGAAGGGCCCAGTGGTGGAAATCTGAGCTCCTGGCAAGATCTGGAAGCTGACTGGGGTAGACGGGAATCACAGGGAAGATACATCCTTTAGGGTCACATTCCCAGTGACTCACCTCCTCCAGCCATGCCCCACATGCCTCCAGTTACTACCTGTCAATCCATTCAAACCAGGATGAACTGAATTACAGCTCTCATAATGTAATCATATCACCTCTGAATATTCCTGCATTAGTAGGAGTTTGGGGAGAACATCTAATATCCAAATCATAACAAGGTAAAACTTTTGTCTTTCAATTAAAATTTTTGATTTAGCTCTACTTGTATTTTTAGTATTCCTTAGAGTGCTGGCAAAAACGGTATTTGGGGATGCTATCTTGTCAACAGGAAATTAAATATCATCTTGTAGGCTTATTGGAAATTTTACCAAGAGACATTCTATCATTTTATTAAACAGAGCCACTGTTTGGCACTTATGCCTCACTGTAGGAGCCAGAAGAACTCAAGTAGAGGAAGCAGCCTTCTTTCAAGGGCAAGAACATGGATTGTACTCACACCATAAAAATAAAAATATTTGATTCAGACAGAAAACAGTTCACTCTTGAATTTAAAATTATAATTCAACTGCTCCTCTTGCAATGAATAATGTCCCAAGTCTAGTGTGTGTGAGCATATGGTATCGTCTCTCACACAAGTTTTCAGTCTCTCACGGTCTGTGAGAATTAATAACAATGAAGAAATATCAACTCCTTGGGGTTTTTAATGGTTTGCATGATTCTTTCACATGTATTATTACCTTAGACTTTCAAAACAACTATATGTGGTAGGCGATTCAGGCAATGTAATTATGCTTCTTTTTATAGGTGTGGGGGCTGAGGTCCAGGTAGGTAAATGGTGGGCCCGGTGGCACCTCATGGGTTGGTGGGGTGAAGTCAGAAAACAGATCCAGACAATAGATCCAGACAGCAGCCGTCAGTTCTGTGCACGAATCCACCCACAGTGGTGCTGTGACATAGCTCTCTCGTTCAGCCCCTCTTGAAAGTACATTTAAAATTCTTTAGATTCCGAAGACCATATGTGCTTATCTTCAGAGATAATAGAGATGACAGGAGACTGAAGCAATGCGAAGGAGTCCAGCCAGGCTTCCTCAATGGAAGTAGTGGGGGCAGCTCAGAAGACGGAAGTAAGTACACGGACGCTAACGAGGATGGGGAGCAAGAACAGCGAGAACGGTGCCGGGCCTGCCTGAGCTGAGGTCACTGAAGCATCTGCCACATTTAATTCAAAGACAGGAAGGAGTATCTCAGTATTCATGCTTTTTCAGGCTGGCTAATGAGTGGGAACCTTCGACCTGCACCCAGATCTCCCTGCCCAGTACCATGCCATCTCCCCAGCCATTCGCCAGGCTCCTTTATGTTGGACAGATTCAAGGCTGCCTCTGTCCTAGAAATGGCCACTGTCCTTACACAGCACTAGATTCCTTCCAAGCATGGGGTGTGTGTTCATGGCCCATGTTAGCATTTACAGGCCCAGGCAGTTGGGGTGCAGAAGTCACAACCTTGTGGAAAGACTGTTTCAGGTTCTCTTCCTTGCTGTTCTAAGCTACCAACAGGACAACTCATGGTCCTCAGAGTGCTAAACCACTAAAAAAGAGGTGGTCATTGTATTCAACAATATATACTGAGGGCTTATTAAGCTCCAAGTACTGTTGAGAGAACATTGCCTGCATTTGCTCATTTAATCTTCACAATAGTGAGAGAAGTGTAGTTATGATGATCCCCACATGTAAAGGGATGCACTGAAGCATTGCCTGAGGTTATAAGCTAGACTTGGGGAACTCAGGACTCCAAAACCAAATAGTCTGATCCAAAAATGTTGGAAAACAGCAGATGTATAAACTCATCTTCTGGTATCATTAGAGAACTTAGTCCAAGAGTCTCCAACCTCTGAGACAAAAGAATTTCCCCAATTAGTGTGGCTAGGTTTTGATTAAATTTGCATTTCAGGTAAACAACAAATACTTTTTAGAGTAAGTATATTCCATGCAATATTTGATATATACTTATCCTTAAAAAGTGCCTTTTCTCTGAAACTCAAATATAAGTTAGCACTCTGTCTTTGGTCTGGCAGTCCTCACTTCAGCCCGTCATTACCACCCTGGTTCATGATTCTCGTTCTTCTCCTGGAGTCAGGCAGTCTGAGCACAATGGCTACAGTCAGATCATCTCGGTGGGATGTTGATCAGCTAAGATGGGGAAGGTCAAATAAATGGAACTCTCAGTGGTTTCTTTCTAGGCCCTCACAGAGAAAGCCTGTGCGCTCCCAATGCCTCCCTTTCTCCTTCCCCAAGTAAATTTCCTGAGAGACACCATGTCTTCACTGTCAGGCCAGGAAATACAAGAGGTGCCTTGGGAAAAATTGCCCCAGATCCTGTTTTCCACAAAATGAGATTTACCCCTAACCAGGTTAGGGTAAATAGGTTCTATACACTATTTTCCTATTGCAAGGCTGGCAAGGCCCCTCTTACTCTTCTCTTCACAGATTGGTGTCAACTAGTAGACCTAATGGTGTGGACATCCTATCCTTTCTGGGATAGGCCTCTCTCAAAACCAACTTCTTGCCACATGTGAGGTTTTCTAACAAATAGGCCATTGCATGTTTTTACCTTCCAAGCAAATTGGTGAGTTCTGAACCCTTTATTCCCTGAAGAGAAAATTATTGTGACCCTTCCTAATAAGAAGACCAATTTGCTGGGAGCAGTCATTGTAGTGAGAATTCAACTTACCAAAACTAGTTTTTCGCCCTGCACGTTTAGTCCTATGCTACCCAAGTTTCCTTCACTGGATGTATAGTAAGCAATCAAGATCTCTCAGGAAGAAAGTGGGAGGTAAAGAATCACAAAGCTCGGACCGTGTGGCAGGGCCGGGCTGATGTTAAGTTCTAGTCAGATGATGGAAATTAGAGAAAAATTATTCTCAAATATGTTCCTGGTGGAAGGTTGGTTTCTGACCTGCCACACTTCAGGGTGATTTTTGCTGTGGCATGGAAGCAGATTAAGAACCAGTCACAGCCAGAGCTCTTAGAATAAGACATGGTCCCTGATCTGGATCACTGGAAGTGTCAACGGATCCACATATTTAAAAACTTCATTCTAGAACTATTTTTTTCTTTTCATAGAAAGGAGGACAATAAAATTTCAGAAGTGGAAGATTAGTTTTTTGTCACATCTAAAACATTTCCAAGTTGGCTAATTAAATTATACCTTCCAACAGAGAATGCAAACACAATTTCAGGTTCTAATCTCTCAGTAATCAAGCGTTCTATTATTAATGTCCTCTTCCTTTTTCTGGGCTTAATTGCTCATTGTACTACATGTGGCATTGATTAGCAGTAGGAAGAATGTGTTCTGTATTGTTGGCTTGTGAGAAAAGTGGCTATAAAAAGGCATTGAATCAGAAAGCAAGCTCTATCCAGCTGTGCTGCAGTGTGTGGAGGTTTATTTGTGAGGAGGCAAAGCCAGCCAACTTATTTAGTTTGAAATATCAGCAGAAAGTCCCATATCTGCCTGTGAAACCACCATTATTGATCAAACACCTCCCAAATCTACAGGGAGCTTTTCACATCAATGATTTGTGAGAAACTTTACAGTTTAAGCTCACTTTTGCAAGTATCATTTAATATGGACCATAAATCTGCGAGTTAAATACTTTTCTCCAGATTTTACACACACAAAGTCTGAAGTTCAGCAAGGTTGAGTGATTTTCAGCAGGTTACATAGCTATTGGGACAAAGGTAGGATCTTGGTATACACATTGCAACTCCAGATCCTGTGCTCAGATTACATGCTCTCCCAGCAACAATGAGCAGCTTAATGTAATTCCCAAATATTTATTAGGCTACTGCCGTGTTCCACAAACCAAATGAGGCTCTATGAGAGAATTTTTTGAAATACTAGTAGATATGGACAGTGATGGCAAGGCTTGATGTGCCATAATGCAGATACAAGATGTTAAAGAATACAGGAGAGGTGCTCAGGAAGGAACAGCCTTCCGTGAGACAGAGGCATCTCATGGACCTTTGAGCAAGGAAAATGCATTTTAATACTCAGAGGAGGAAGAGATAGGATCCAGGCAGTGATTAATTGAGACAAGCTTGGTGGTAAGAAAGATTTTATGTTGGAGAAAATGTGAGTTAACACAATTTATAATATTGAGGTAGACAAAGATTAAAATGACAATTGGTTTCAAGTGAAGGAATTTATCATTTTTGTGTAACAAAATCTTTAAGCATTTTTCCAGAAGTATCAATAGCACAAGTGGTTTTCAAATGAGCATTTTTTTACTACATATACAAAGAAGAGATCCATGACTTGTAAGTAGGGGCAAGACTTTGTGTTTAGACAAAACCCCTCTCCCAGGAATGTGTACTGTATGCAGAGACCTAGCGTCAAGAGGAACCACTTTGCTACTAAGACCTGGGGCTTCCCATCTGGGTGGAATTTATTTTCCAAGACCTGAACCAGGTTATTCCTTTGGTTACCTCCAACTTGAAGGTTCAGTTTTGTATTTCTGTGATCAAAGTCAGCTTTAGGGGAAGGCAGAATTAATTAATTCATGTGGTGTCTGGCTGTAGAACAACTGCTCAGTGCCCTCTGAGTTTGAACAGGAAGGAAAACATTAAGACCAAATCATCTCTCTGTAGGTGTCCCATTAATTGTGGCTCTGCTTGTATAGATTCTACAAGACAGATTCATCTTCCTGGATCCCTGAACTGCTCTCCCTTTTAGTTACTATCCTGAATACTTTCTATTTTCATGATTTTGGCTATCTAGGTCAAGGGGATAGAGAACAAAATCTTTTTTCCAACTTTTTTTCCCAAATCCTTGTTCCCGTTCTTACTGTTTCCCCAAGTACAGGTGAGATCTGTAGTTTTGGTCTGCGTATTCCTACTCCAAATATCAGGAAAGCAGAAGGGGACCAAGAGCTAGAGATGCCCCAGGCTGTTATAATCTTTCCTCCAGTTTCCTACTGCCAGTCTCCTAATGCCAATAGAAGGGACATCACCATTTCTGGCATTTGCAGATGGCTCAGTTATGAATTGAATGCCTATTTAACCTAAATATCTAGCACTCTCCTAAGTGTTGTAGGATATCATAAATAATGAAAGATAGCAAAAAATAGCAATTAAATGCATAGACTATGGATCCAGGCTGTGCTTAAATAGTAAATTTTAATTCTCTATGTGATTTTTCTTTTTCTTTTCCTTTCTTTCTTTTTTTTTTCTTTTTTCTTTTTTTTTTTGGTGCTAGGGGTTGAAGAGGAATCTTATCCATGCTAAGCATAAGCTGTACCACTGAGCTACCCTTCCAAAGCCTGTGAGGATTTGGACAGGGTATTTCACATTTCTGTACCTCTATTTCTTCATCCATAATCAGGACCTGTTTATGACTATTGAATAAATTAATACAAATAAGTGACTAAAAATAGCTTTTGGCACAAAATAAAGTCTTCATATGATTAGGTGCTTTATCATTATTACCTTATAGCATCTACCTTTTCATAGGATATTTGGTTGTGAATACCAAGATTTGGAATACAAGATTGACTATGGCAGATGTTAATTGTAGATTCGGGAAATGAAGCAGTGTGAAAATTAGACGAGTTTGATAGAGGAACATCAGGAAATACTTTACAAAGGTAAAAGTATTTAATGTTCCATGAATCTGTGTTATAGCCCTTTCATTTAAAGGTCCTGAGGACTCCTTGTCCCTGAGGTCAGGGTATCTGACAGAATTTATCTCATGAATAACCAAGGTTTTCAGCTCATATGACATTAAAGTCTTTGGGTCTCTGCTACTGTAGGAATCAGGGAGCTGCTGAAATCAATAGTTCCTGTTATAGATGAAAGAATATTTTGATTATTTCTACTGTACCTGTGCTCCTAAAATGAAAACATACCTTAAACAGTCCAGCATCATTTTTTGCTTACTTTCTGAGAGATGATATAATTTCATCTACTCTTTAATAAAGAAGATGAATATATGATTTTGTCATGCTTTTTTAAAGCCTTCCAAATAAGTGCCATTATAACAGTATAAGGTTTCATTCAAATATACTATGTCTTCCAAATTTAATCATAATGGAAACTCAAAATTCAAATTTCACTGATCTTGCTTTAACTAAAAAGTCATCATCCCCCTCGATCCAAGGTAGCCCTAAAATAAGCCCTGTCATTGATCTGTCTTCTTCTCAATTCTCCCTGCAGGTGTCTGAGTTTAGACCTCATTATGTCTCATCTAGATTATGATATGAATTGCCTAAGTGACCATGCCATCCCTTTTTCATATTACTGTTAGTTTTACAGCGTCGTTATCTACTTAAGCCACTCTTAAAATCCCTTGGAAATTCTCTGTTTCCTGTGAAGAGCCCCCCAGATAGCTGAACACAACATACCACATCTTTGCACTCTTCCTCCAACCAACTTTATCAGCAGCATTCCTACCGTGAGGACCACACACCCAATAGTACTCACATTTGTGACTTTTCCAAACATACCATGCATTTCTATCTATTCTCTGTGTGTAGAATATATCTCCTCAGTCTGCCTGATGAGCAGTTCTTCATCTCTTAAATTCCACATCAAATGTCATTTCCTGGGTGGAAACGTTTTGAGATGCTCCAAAGCCCATGCTTGCTATTTGACTGCCCTGTTCCACTAACGATGCTGTGTTGTTTAGGTTGCCCATTTGTACTTATGAACAAAGATGAGTGCATTTCATGTGTTCATTCATCATCTACGTTGCTATTTTTATAGGTTGTCTATACGGTCATTTGTCTACTTGTCTGTTATATTGCTGGGCCTTTCCCTGTTGATTTGAAAGAGCTCTTTAAACATTAAGAAAATTAATCTTTCTCAGAGGGTCTTCTGCCTGTTTTCTTGATTTTATGAAATTCTTGTATATGGTTTTTCAGGCTGTGGAATAAATCTGTCAACCCTAAAGTGCCTGTGGATCGAGTTATCTGTTTAGCAGTTTTCCTCAATTGCTACATAATGAGCTTTTGACAGACTCTTTACATCTAGAATTCTGTTTTCAAATCAGAAACTCAAAAATAGTCAAATGAGCACCTACATTGAATGTGTTCTTAGAAGTAGCATATATCGTGGTTTAGAGAAAAGACATAAAATATTTTGGATTCAATAAAATATCCCATATTTGATGAATCTGACAGAACTAATGCTTCTGCAAATTTTAAAAAATAATGATAGAAATGTAAATACATTTTTCTATTGGGTTTCAATTTTTAAATATTTTGTGTACCAAGAGGAAAATGAGAGACACAAAAAATACACAAGTGTATAGTTTATTATTGTGATATGAATACTCTTGTCCAACCATGTAGAGAAAAAGAACTATACCCTCCACCTCAGAAGTCCCTTCATTGGCCCTTCAATCCCTCTTCTCTCCCTTCAAAGTTAACCATGACCCTGACTTCAATAGTAAACACTCCTTGTGTTTGTTCATGGTTATGTGCAATGAGAAATTTTGAATAATATTGCCTATTTTCCCTAGATACCAAGTAGTTTTCTTCAGTCTCCCAAACAAAATTGATTCGTTTCATTTTTAATCCAGCAAATATGATAGACTAAGGTCTCATGTTGGTTCCTCTTGGTTGATGTCCTCTGGTTGTGGTGTGCCCTCCCTCCCATGTTAAATGTGGAGAGAGGGAGGGACACTTTACTTTTTCCTTTCTAGTCTGTCTACCTTCATTACTTTTTATTGCCTTTCTGCATTGACTAGAATTTTAAGCCTGGTGTTGAATAGGAACGGAGGCAGAAGACTCTCAACTTTTTCTCATTGTTTAAAAGCATTTGGTTTTTCTTCATTGAGGATGATGTTAGCTGTGAATTTCTTCTTTGTGAACCCCTTTCATTGGAATTTAGAACTCTTTCTCTGAATCATTCCTTTCTTGTTTGCACTCTGCTCTAAAATTCACATGCTCTTTAGTCTTCACTGGGCTTTAAATCCTTCCTTCTTCAGGTAAGCAAACCTGCTCTTCTCTGACTGGTACTCCCCTCCTGCACCACAGCTCTCAAAGTGCCTCCAGGAATAAAGCGGGGTGATCTGCAGGCTTACTTCACAATTTTCCTTAACTGAAGATCATATTCCTTCACTACTTACTGTCTAATATCTGAAAATAGCTACTTCAATTTTTCTCCTAAAATTTTTCCAGGAAGACTAGTGTGGGTATGTACTACTCCATCATTGATAAATAGTGAACTCAATATATACTTCCAGGTACTCTCAAGTCTTTATTTCAGGAAAGTTTGCTTGAGTTTCAGCTTGATTAGTGCTTTTACTGTCATTATTCCATAGTGTTCCTTTTCTTTTTTTAGGAACTACTGCTATTCGTATGTTGAATTATTTTTGCCTATCTTCAATAACTGTCATCTTCCTTAATTTTTTTACCTCTTTTTTTTTACTTTCAAAAATTTCCATAAGTTCAAAATTTTGCATTTTATCTGTGTCAAGGTATCATTTTCTCCTTTTCATATTCTCATTCACTTCTCTGATCAGACATGACTTCTCTTCCTCCATGTTCCTGCAACACCTCCTTCTCCTGACTGCAAGCAGGATAAACATATTCTAATATTTATGTTGGATTTTGGGCATGCATCACCTAAAATTGAACCTACCAGGAGGGAATGTTGGATTTGCTGAGCTTGGCTCTAGGGGTCCCCCATGGTGATAGGTCATTCAGATCCACGTGATGAAACAGATTGGTGTCTAGATTTGCCCTCCCATGGAGGCATCACACAGGGAGTGAAGCTCATTCTCCAAAAGCAAACTCGGGTCTACTTGAAAAGAAGTAGTAAATACAGAGCTGTCAATATATGAGAGTCTTCTGTATTCAAATCTCTTTCCGTTGTAGCCAGAGAGGAAGGAAAGAATACCCCCTCCTAGAGCTGACATTTCTAAAGGAATTGCAGGTTGAGCATCCCTAATCAGAAAATCTGAAATATGAAAAATCTCCAAAATATGAAATATTTTTAGCACCATCAGACATGGCACCACAGTGGAATTTTCAAATATTTTGCAAAATTACCTTCAGACTATGTATATAAGGTGTATATGAAACATAAATGATTTTCATGTGTAGACTTGTATTCCATCCCCAAGATAGCTCATTACATATATGCAAATATTCTAAAACTTGAAAAAAAAAAAGTCCAAAATCCAACACACTTCTGTTTCCAAGAATTTTGGAGAAGCTATAGTCAACCTGTACAGGGAGAGAATGAAGTTGGAGGAGGAGGCAGGGGAGCCTAAAATGAGAGAGTGTTATGAAAGTTCGGTGCAGGACCCTGGACAATGAGCTCATGGGGGTCACAGTGCTTCTCTTTTTTCCTGCATGCAGGAGGTTGGAAAGGAGACCAACATACCAACTGTGGTCCTTGTGACTGCGGCTCCCAGCACCCTTCTCCAGTGTCTTGTTCTGTAGATAATTCTGCTTTAACTACTCTTTGTGTATTTGCACACAGTGTATATTCACATGCTTTGAGAGCAGAAATAAAGGTAACAGCTGCCAGTTATTGAATGTGCACTACTCCCCAGGCCCTGGAGACACAATATCATTCTAAGGCAAATGTTATTATTCACAACTTACAGGTGAAAATGGCACAAGACTCACAGAATTGCTCAGAGCAAATGAATAGGAAAACCTGGTTCCTAACATAATTATATAAATCCAAAAACAAAATCCTTAAGTGGTGAACCATAGCTGCAATATAATATAAACATAAATATTTAGAAATAGTTTCTGATGTTTATTATGGAAATGGGAAAATCCTAAGGGAAGCTGAATAAAGAATCAGGTAAAATTTTAAAAAATCAGTGTATTCAGGGTTATGGTAACAGAATTGGCTTCGAAGTTGTTTCTTCGGTGTCTTTGACAAGGAATTAAGTGCGTGGCCTGAAAATGCTTCTTTTCATCTTTGTGGTCACAGGGAAGCCACTTAAGCCTATTTGATCATCAGATTCTCATCTACAACAGACAAACCATTTTGTTAATTTTGGATGGTACACACACGTGTTTACTACCTTCATTTTTTGCAGGGAGTAGCAGTGAATGTATGATAAACCTTCGCAGTGTTTATTCCTGTTTTTCACACTTTTGCAACATGGTTGTTTATTTCAGTGACTTAGCAGAAAGATGAGATAAATCTCCTTGAAATACAGGAATCATTTCGCAGCTCTACTTTAGTGCAACGGGGTTTTCTCCTCAGGCTGTGAAGTTTGGCTGTCACTCACTGCTGGCTTGGACCGCAGGTCTATTTTTCAGTGGGAGTTAACAAGCGCCTTTCTCAGAGAAGCATTTACTGGAAGGGAAATCATGTCTCTCACTTTCACTCTCCCTGGTAATCTTTTTGGTTAGCCTTGTCTCAACATCCTTGGAGGGTTTCTGGGTGCTCCAGGACTATTTTCATTCCCACTTCTGGAAAACAAATGATTTAAATTCTCTGCTTTCAAAATTGCAGTCACTATGGAATTGCTCTGTAGGGAACCTTAGTGAGAAAACATTCTGTAATTCATTATGGCTGCAGGGACGGATCGCAGAGCTGTAAAGCAATAAACCACCTCAAGACTGAGCAGGAGGAAAAAGGTTCACCAAGAAACCTGTCCTGAGGAACATCAGAATTAAAATCGGGATTGGGTCAGTCTTCTCTACTGCTCTCTCTCCCTCCGTCTGGACCATTTCACTCTCCATGTGTCCGGTTCCTCCCTCTCTTCTCTCTTATTAGTTATAGATATACTAATTCTGAGACATAATGATGTTCAAATACCTTATTTATTTCTTCTAGCCATTTAAATTTTTCACTTCCATAGATACTGCCCATTGACCAACTTGCACAAATTCTTCAGTGGAATTCACCTGGTTTTTATTTTCTCTATTCACTTCATCTTGGCCTTTATTCAATTATGTCTTTTGCCTGAGGAAATTCCTCATAGAGTTTTCTAGGGCTCAAAGGACCTCACATCCTCTGTTTTACTTAGTCAATTTAGAACCCTGAGATGAGCAGCTAAGATAAATTTCTGCCAATTTATTGGTGGGGAAACTGCTTTCATGCAGCTCTGTGGTGTGGTCAAGATCGCTCAAGTCTTTAGTCAAGGCTTGAACTTAAAAAATTATTTTGAGTGTTTGAAATAGATGCAGTATCTCGTGCATATCCTCAGCTTTTGTCTTTCCTTTAAAAAGCAACTGTTTTCTCCTACAAACACCTTGGATTTTGTGCTTGAGTTAATTATGGTGGGCCCAAGGTGAGACAAGCAGAAAATGCCAGGGAGTTAATGACCCCTAGGGGGGTTCACATCCCAATGCCAGGTGAGAGTTGGTAGATGAATGCATCTACCTACCCACAGGTGGAGCATCCCTACGACAGACTCTCCAGCTTCCAAGGGGCGTGGAAGGGTGGAGCACCAGAGGTTCTAAAAGCCATTCTGCCCATTAACATCCTCACAGGGCTTCCATTCTCCCGCTGGCTCAGTCTCTGTCTCCCTTACCTTCACTGCCTGGGAATATCTCCCCCCGAAAGCCACCTGCATACAAACAACTTGCTTTATGGTTCAGTTTCTGATTTCTTCTGTTTTCCCCCTGAATGTTTTGTATTTCTCTAGAAATACAAAGTTTAATTAGAAATATAAAACTTAGCCACTGTGGCCAGTGCTTTCTGTATCATGGTACAGATTTCTTTTCCTTTATTTCAATGAGATTTTATTTCCAGAAACATTGTCCACTCATTTTAACAGTTTTATTTCTCCATTATTACTGTCCATCTCTGAGCTCTCTGACAGACCATCCATTAGTAGTTTAGTTTAATAAAACCAAATCATGGTGGCAGCCCAGCATGTGTCATGGCATGGACTGTACCAGCTGAGTTCACTCTACATACTACATGTGAATGCCAGGGAGGTTTTCACAGCCTGACATGGACTTATCTCTTCTCCCTGTCTCCATTCTCCCATCTACTCTCTCATCATCTAATGAGCCTCAAATTAAGAAACTAAGTGGCCAAGATAAACCATTTATTCTTAAGACAAGTCCCCTACCAGAGCCTCAGTGGGTTTTGATAATTTACATTTTGGGGAATTGACTCGGGCTCCCCATCATTTTCCAGGGCCCCTACTCTCACCGTATGCCCTGGCAGGTTCTTCCCCTAGGTCCCACACAGACCAAAAGCCAGGTATCTCACACTCCCTCCTGGCTAATGGTGGCATCAAAGAAGAGGTAAGGAGCCGTGTTGCTGAGCAGGATGACACCCTCACACGTTTCCTGCCCATGGCTTCTGAGGGTCTCCCCTCTGCTCCTGACGACTTCCCGCTAGAGTTCCCAGATTCTGACAAGGGCTGAATGACCATTTCAGCATCACCATTGGCTGCCGTTCACTTTCCTGCTACTGCAAGGTAACAGGACACTGTCCCAGGAGAGCAAGCAACCTCACAGCACTGGCAGCAGCTGGCTTCTAGGCCTGGAACCCCTTGGTGACAACTCCTCCAAGCCCAGACACTGTGACTGGTGGCCCTACTGGCTGAGCGCCATCTCAACCTCCCAGGAGGTGCAGGTGGAGGCCCACGGAGACGACAGAATAATTCCAGTACTTTGGCAATAGATAGCCAGGTCCTCTTTGAATCCTCCCTGCCCCTTAATCTCTCAGTAGTATTTATACAGTTAATATTCTTGATACAGACACATTCATGTCATTATTCTTTTTTTTTAATGTTTATTTTTTAGTTGTAGGTGACAGAATATATTATTTTTACGTGGTGCTGAGGATCGAACCCAGTGCCTTGTGCGTGCTAGGAGAACACACTACTACTGCGCCATAATCCCAGCCCCCATGTCGTTATTCTTTAACCTAGACAAACTAAACAAATGATGAGCCCCAGAACAGGAAGTTGTATCTCGGTGAAAAACAAGAGCAAATGGTTTTCAACAAAAGCCCAAGAGACTTGTCAGGAGTGAACTGCCTGTGGTGGGGACACAGTGGGGATGGTAATGGCACTGCTTCCTGGGGCCGTGGAGGCTGCAGTGCCCACGACTACCCAAGATGCTTCTTGTGAGTTTTCTCTCCTTCTTGCATGCTGCAAGCACTGATGATGAATTCTGCAATGCTGATACAAGACAGTCACCTTTGACAGTGGGCTGATTCCTCAGCTCCCAGGAGATGCCCTGCAACTTACATCCAAGCAAGTGTTCTCTCTTGACTCTTCTGGGCACATACCAAGAAATCGAGCCCGGTCACTGTGCCTTTGCCTTGTGTTTCCGCCCCATGTGCACACATCAGGCAGCTCACATATTAATGAAGTACTTGTATCAGAGTCTAATAGATGCTTAGTTACAAGGCATGATCTCTTATTGGTTTCTTGTATCTCCCCAACATGACTCTTGCTCAGATTTCTTCCATCTTGAAAGCACTTCTGCAAATATAAGATAATTAGCTAGTCAATTTTAGACACCGTAATCTTTCTCTTCTTCCTTTTTTCCCTTCCTCTTTCTTTTCCTCTCCCTCCTCCTCTCCCTCTCTTCACTTCTCCTCCCTTCAGAATAATCTAACTCAAGACTTGAGATAGATATGGGTTGCCAAGTAAAGAAAACAGGAATGTTGCTTTAGCCACAGTAGTCAAGTGGGTGGCAGGCAGTAGCAATCAATATAGGTGGGATATAATTGATGCTTAAAATTTAGAAGATGAGTAAGTGATATTACAAGATGCTTTCTCTTGGGCAAGAAAAACAAGTGATACTGGATGAAATTACTCATGATGATGATGATTAAGAACATATCGTCGAGTTCTTTTTTTTTTTTTTGTACTGGAGGTTGAACTAAGGGGCACTCGACCACTCGGCCACATCCCCAGCCCTATTTTGTGTTTTATGTAGAGACAGGGTCTCACTGAGTTGCTTAGTGCCTCGCCATTGCTGAGGCCGGCTTTGAACTTGCAATTAAGAAAAATCTCAGAGGGCTCTTGAAAGTAAAACTGCCATCTAGAGTTTAATAACTAACAGTACAACCAAAATGCCCCCTCACCAAAAGTCGGATCAGTTTCAGAATTAACTTAGAAGTGAATTCTACATCCCCCAAAATATAATGTCATGGACCAGAGATATAGCCAGATCTGTCCTAAATGGAAAGGGAGCTGGGCACACTGAACACACCCATCATAGAGAACAGAGACAAGGAACTTCTGTTTGCTGCAGAGAAACACTTGTGCAACTGCTTAAAGACCTAAAACTAGACTAGTTGGATAAATGTATGAATAACAAAAATTTTCTTAATTTTATTGGGCTTTTGTTTAAAAGAATGTAATTTATAAAACATATTAATCTCTAAGTTATTTAAGGGCCAAATAATCAGTGAAGGGATTTAACTTTTAAGAATATTTGTGGTGAGTTTTTTTGTTTGTTTGTCTTCACTCTGGGTAGGCCGAATTGTGATGTTGGCATAGTAGCCCCTGTGTGGTCAGAATAGGCAACTTCATTCCCTGGAAGCCTGTTCCCTCTGTGGGTCAGAACTTAGGAATTCAAGAGCCTATGATGAAGAAGGCATACTGTTTAGAAAATACTATCTCCATTAACTAATTTATAACGAAATATAAACTGATTTCTAAAACCAGCTCTATTGTAAGAATACATGCTGACTCAATTAAAGAAAGCTACTTATGAGATTTTCTGAACTTACTGTTGCTTTTTTAATGATTAAATTGTTGAAAATTATTAAAAATAAGAATTTTTTTTTTGTTTTAGTAATGGGGATAAGTTCATAAAAGTGACTTCTCTAACAGATTTTTGCCAGCCTAAACACCAAATCAACAATTCCAAAGCCAAATTGTTAATGATTTTGCTGCACTTTGCTTTAGTTCGTTTTTGTTGTTGTTTTTGTTGCTGCTGTGGTCAAAACACCCAGCAAGAACAACTTGGAGGAGTAAAAATTTAATGGGAGCTGACAGTTTCAGAGGTCTCAGTCCTTAGAAAATGACTCCTTTGCTCTGGGCCAGTGGTGAGACAGCACACCATGGAGGAAGGGTCTAGCTGTTTATGGTGGGCTCAGGAAGCAGAGAGAGAGAGAAAGAAGGGGTTTCAGGGAAGATGCACACCCTGGTGACCCACCTCCTCCAGCCATACCCCTCCTGCCTACAGCTACCATCCAGTCATTCAAACTAAGAAGGACCGATTACATCATAGCTCTCACAATCTAATCACTTCACCTCTGAATATTCCTGTGTTAGCTTTGGGGGGACATCTCCTATCCAAACCATAACACACGTGTAAAGAGAACTTCTGTCAGAAGAATGTCTGTGACTTGGATGGAGTGACTTGATTGCGGGACCCTGAGAATTATGAAAAATGTAGTTGATTTACCTGTGATTCAAATGAGGGTGCTAATGATAAACACAGAAGAGATTCAGTGACACATCCTCACTACAAAGTCTGTTGATAAACATTTTCTTTTCATGGGAAAAGAAACTGTCTCAGAAATTAAAAAAGAAAGTTAGTACAGCTATGTTTCAGCAGTTTTGATTTCAACAAAAAAAAAAAATTGCACTTAATGAAATTTGCATCCAGGAAATGTGAAACCATTGTGTCATTGCCCCTGTCTGCCAGACTAAAAACTTCACTTCTCACTAATTACTGGGGCAATGCAAAAATAAAATTAAAAATGTTGTCATCCTAGCCAAACATACATGTGAGCTTGTGTTTATGAATTATTTGGAGAAAAAAAGAAATTGCCTGATTATAAATCTGACATATGCTTCCTTTTCTGGTTGTAATTTAGTATCATCCTGCCATTACTTCACAAAACATTGCTAAACTTTGCTTCGAAATAATCAGCCTGAAACATTTTTCATACTGAAAAAAAATACTGAATACCCATAGCAAAAATCCTGTAAAGTTATATGACAAATGATTAGTTTTGGAGGAAGAGATTCTCAAAACGTACATATTCTACTTCAAGAAATTCCATAAATGAAATTAACTAACCAGGACATCTTATTAGATTTAAAATATATATTGGAAGAATTTTTTAAATTTAGGCTATTTTAAAGTAAAACAAATAAAAAAGCATAATAACAAAGATGTGAACTTAAACAAGGTTATTTTAGGATGTTCCCTCAGGCTCTGGAGTTATTTGCTCTGGTTGGTCTACTCTCTTTGAGGGGTTTTGCTTTATATTGTAAGAATACTTTGATATGTCATGCTGACTTTAACTGAAACTGCACTAAAGGTGTACATGCCATACTGTAGGATGGGGTGGTCAAGGTGCATCAGCAACAAAAAAATTCAATTAACTTTCCTAAGCCCCTGTATATTGCTTTTTTTTTTTTTATTAATTCCCACTAAGTCCATAAACTACCAATATCATTCCCCTAATCCTGTTTGGGGCTACTGGCTCTCATTGGAGTCATGATTATTTTCATTCTACAGAGGTCTAGTCTTTAACTTCCACTTTTTTTCAATTCATTCTCTTTCTTCTGGTAATGTCTGTCTCTATTTGAAAGGCCTCCCATGTTCAGAGACTGTCAGAGAATGACCTAGCTTCATCTGCTCCTTAGAGGTAATTCAAACGGAAGTTTCATAAGACCTCACACGGAGCAGTCAAGCAACAAGTACATTTACATTAATATTCAAAACTGGCCTGCCACAGTGCTATGTCCTAGGAGAGACAAGAAATTGGATACACATTTATTCACTGGTACCAAAGTTACCCATATGCTCCCCAATATCCATTTCTCCTTCTTATAACAGAATCTGCATATTTTATCTGGGCACATGGGCATCTAGAATAAAGCTTACTACTCCTCCCAATTTAGTTATATCTGTATAACTAAGTTTTGAACAATACAATAAAAGGGAGAATGGTATTTCCAAATCCTTTCTGCTGGCTCCAAGTGGCTGGTGCAAACATCTTGGATGAAGAGGTCTCCTTGAGAATGAGGTAGCCATCTTGGAAGGCCAAGAGGCGAACTTGGCAATGATGGTCTCATGGCAGAGCCGTAGAACTGAGTGATGGGGATCCTCAGCACAATGGACCATCAATCCATGCCTGGACTACCTACTTGAAAAATTACATTCTCTCTTACTTAAACAAAGATTAGTTTTTGGTTTACTATTGCCCAGAGCCAAACTTTATCTTTCTTTAAACAGACATAAAAATAGCTTAAAATATTTATTTTCTAATATTCAAGGGACAATATTTTTTGATGGCTCCATTTTCTTACCAAAAGTATAAATACAAATATTTATTAAAGCTCTGTTTTTGATTCCTTGTTACTTTTTTGATACTTTGCTTTAGAGAGCACCTATAGCTCCAACTGTAACTTCAGTTCCATTTAGTCCCCTATCTACTATTTCTGTACTATAACCTGACTGGTAGTTTTTCTAAAATACTTCTCTTTGCTTCAGGGAATCTCATTGTTCAGCACCACACAATTTAATAGACAACAGCTGGAAATAGGTCAGGCAGAACTAGGTCCCAGTCTCCAACTGTATGACAGTGTTAGGCAATTTTGTTTTTGTCTCTTCTATGAAGTTAACTACTCTGACTGCACAATAGAATTTTTATTAAGCATTAAGTAAGATGATGAGCTTACTATAATTAAGCTTACTTACAATATGTGTAGATGATTTGCAATGAATATTTCTGTATTTTATTATAGCATGCTGTGTAGTACTATTCGGATATGAAGGCTACATACAACTTACTTCCAGTATAGAGTATAGTCTGTGTCCTCTCTCCCAATATTTATTAACAATATCATGAAGAATTTTATATATATGCAAATAAATACTAATTTAATATGTAATTAAGTAAGAAAGCAAAATAATTTTAAAGACATCTATAAACAGATCAATATCTAAAGACCTACAACATCATCAATATTCTAGAGGCATCTATGATTGATATTCTAGAAATACAGAAAATTATCTTTTTATGTTTTATCTATCCTATGGTGTATCTTATTTCTCTGCAGAGTAAACAGATTGCTCTTATTTTGCATAATTTTATTATTTATGTATATCTACATTGAAAATATGTGATTTAGTTTGGGTTATTTTGAAATTAATATAAAAGAAATTATGTGATTTTGTTAGTTTGTCTCTTTTCATTGAGCATTATGTTTATAAAACCCATTTTTGTTATTGAATGTGGTTATAATTCATTTTTTTGTTGTGTAATTTTTTATTGTATGTGAATTCATTGTAACACCTTCATCCATCCATTGATGGGTAGCTGTGTAGTGTCTAAGGCTATTTGGCTGTATCTGCTTGTTTTGGTTTGTCTTGCTACTATGAATGTTCTTACATAGTTCTCCTAGTGCACATGTACAGGAATTGTCCAGGTTCTGTATCAAGAACCAGAATGGCTGGGCTGTGGGCCATTGCTTTCTAACGTGACTTATATCTTTTTGTTCCTCTGGGCCATGCATGTGAGTGTCCATTAGTCCTCAACTTCTCTGGACACTTAACCTATCAAAATTGTCCATGTTAGCCAATGTGACTTTGATTTACATTTCTCTGGTTAATAATTATGTACATCTTTCCATATTTTAATAATGTGTTTCTATGACCACACTATTCACATCTTTTGCTCATGATCTCTATTGTAATTTTATCTTTTCCTTGTTGATGAGTAGGATACTTTTTAATGTGCTTGCAGTGTTACTGTTTTTCAGTCATATGTGTGCAGATATCTTCTTCAACTTATAACTTGTCTTTTTGTTCTCTTTGTGGGGGATACTTTTGTGAAACTGAAATTATTAACTTTAGGATAACTGAAATCACCCATCTTCCTTTTATACATCACTTTCTGGCTATTTCAGAAGTCCCCCTTTTTCAAAAACAAAAACAAAAAAAGCTTCAAATAGTAAGGATACTTCTCTGGATTCCTTTTAAAATTTATATTGTCTCTTGCACATTTAAATCTTTATTCCACCTGGAATTGATTTGTTGATTTGGTAAGATTCACATAATCATCCCCCATCAAAATTATACAAATACAGTTTCAGTTTTCTTTTGCTTCTCTGGATGACTAATTCCCTACGCACCATTCACTACATAGTTCATCCTTCTCAAAATGCTTACCAGTGCCAATTCTCTGATGTATCATGTTTACATAAAGATGTAGCTCTGATTCTGAGCTCATTATTTTCTTTCTAACATGATTCCATTACTAGATCAATACCACTGTATCACTTACTAAGGAAATACACTTTGCTGTCTGGTAGCAATGTTTATCATGTCACAAGAACTCTCTTAGATTTTCTTAAGTTTGTTCCACCATAAAAAAATTTAAAAACACTCTAGCATTTGAATTTTAGAATTATTTAGCAAAACGATAAACAAAAATATCAATATCAAAGCAACTGAGATCTCAACTGGAATTTAATTACATACATATATATGAAACTTGAGGATTGATATTTCTCAACTTTCTTCATGGATAATGATTTGTGTAGATTTAACATTTTCTATGTAGAAAATCACATCTTTGGAAAATAGTAAAATGTTGTATTTCCCTCTCATGACGATTAATTCTGTGTGTCAATGTGGAGAATGTTTTTGGATGAGATTAACATTTAAATCTATGGACTTGGTTAAGCAGGTTGCCCTCTATAATGTGAATGAGCTTCATCTAATCAGTTGAAAGCCTGATATGATAGCTTGGCCTCTGTGCTCAAGAGACAATACCCCACCACAATGCCACCAGACTTCTCCTGCACCACTGGTTCTCCTAAGCTTCTGCTTACTGGTACATTCTGCAGATTTTGGACTTACCAACCTCCACAATCACATGAGCTAGTAACCTGGGTCCGTTAGTTCACTTGGAGGAAACTGGCTTACACAGGGATCCCACCAGAAGCTCTAGGGCTGGACTAGGAGCATGCTGGAATGCATCTGCCCTCCTGGCACCATCACTCTTTGGCATTTTATGCCTGCTCACAACTTTCTCTCTGCTTTTAGCTTAGAAAATGTTTTATTTCTGGTTGGTAGTTTATTTTTTTAACCTATGGAGATTTCTCTTTCTCTCCAAGGAGTCCAATGATGCACGGGAAACTATTTTTTTGAAATGCATCCAGGATCAAGTTTGTTTGAGAGAGCACATCAGATGATCAAGTTCAACATACCAAGAATTTAAACAGATTCAGTATCATTGCAAAAGGCACTGAGTATCAGACATTTTGCTGGCCATAAAGTTTTAAGAGACACAGGATGTTCTCAGTACGTGAGACACAAGCTTCAAGAGGGCAGACTCTTCATTTATTGTGTAGTGCCTGGGGTGTGACAGGTGCTTAATAAGAGCTTATGGACATTGGCTTGAATCCTTTGGGAGGACTCTGGGCTAGGAGAAATTCAGCTGCTGGGTTTCTGAATGGTAACATTAAGAAAAGAAATGTAATTCCTTATTAATGATTGGATACACAATTCTTTACTACACTTGGATAAAACATTGCGAAGTCAAAAGAGAAGCAAGAAAAACCTTTAAAGTGTTTCTTTTTGCAAGGGCATGCTCAGGTCACTTAGACCTCTTTATAAAACATAAATAAATCAGCATGGTGTTCTCACACAGCTCTTGCCTCCTGCCCCAACTCTAAAGCCCAGATTTCATAAAATGTTCTGGGGTGCCCTTTATGCTTCTGAAAGATCCAAATTCAGACCCACTTGTATGCAATGCAGGAGGGAGTCAGTTGTAAGGGGATGAGATTTCTGTGTCTTTCAAAATATGCTTCTAGTCCACCAATTGTCTAATGACACAAATATGTCCTTGGCCAGTAATTTCCTGGGAGGGTACCACATGGAGCAGGGAAATAGGGAAACATTTCTCAGGAAATGCCAGGAAAAATTACATTTTTAAAAAGAGATGAAACTAGGAGGAAGGCTGACCTCTCTGGCAGGTGATAAAATATAAAAAGGTGCTCATCCATGAAACAGAAATAGCTGAAGCCTGCTGCCTCTGATATTTCATTTCTGTTTTGGCAGATTAAAGTTTGTTACCACAAAATTACCAAAGAGGAGATGGGCCTGGCATTTTAAGATAAGTCCTGGCCTCATTCTCACCTCTGCCCTAGAACGGGGAGGCTGGCTTCTGACCCAGACAGGCTCTGCATGGTTCTTAGCCACAGGACTCTCCTCCATACCAATTTCAACCATAATGATTATGTCATTTCCAACCTCCAGTAAGATCCACAGTCTAATTTCCAGCCCATATCAGCTACACTGCCCTTGACCTTGATGGCAAACCTTGTAGGTGGTCTGCTAACTTATTTGAGACATATCCTGTGGCAGACACGAGAGGCCTCATCTCCTACTCCCGGGCCCAAGTATGTAGAAAATCACATCTTTGGAAAATAGTAAAATTTTGTGGTTATAATTCATTTTTTTGAATGAATTTGCACTTGAAGACCTGCTCATGGTATTCTGGTTTACACTGCAGCCTGCATTACTCTTGCTGACTCTTCTCCAAAACCAGAGATTTGATTCCTAGAGTTGAAATGCTTTTTCAGAGGCCAGGGTGCTGCTGCCTACCAGTAATCCACATTGGGCCTGTTCTGTATCCCAGTGCTGGTCGGTTTCTCTCAATTTCCAATATGACTATTTCCCTTGAGCACCATGAACATCATCAAGATACACTCCATCCAGGTGAGGTACAGAGTTGCCATGCTGAGCTGGACTGAGGGGCAGCTCCTCTCCCATCAATACCCAGGGGCAACTGCAAGGGCAAATCTCAGATCCTCCCTATCTTTTCTCTTCTACTACAATTAACCAGTTAATAATCACTGGAGAATCAACTCAGAATAAATAACCCTATCCCAATTTAATAGGGCTACATGTTTTACTCTGCTTTATTTCTACTTCATTACTATTATTGCCATCAAGTCAATAGTAGAATAATTGTCACCCAAAGGTACTCCTACTTTGATATCAATATTTTTTGAAATAAAATTAATATTTTAACCACAATATATGAAATCTGCATAATTTTGGGTAATTATTTTCTGAACTTCATTTTAGCCTAATGAGAATGATAATGTTCTTGGCCTGAATTTTGCTTAGTTTTGTTTGATACAAGGAATTTTACTTCACAGAAAAAGTCCAAAAATATATGTCACACAAGCAGAAAATATTGTATGCAATTTGGTTTTTCTAAACAAAATGAGATCTCAGTATCAAATTTCTGCTCGAGTGATTTTAAGACACTGAAGAGAGAATATGAGTTTTGACGTAAACAGAAAGGAAATTGATTTTTGCTCAAGAACAATGGAGAATTGCTATTAGGAATAAATTAAATATCTATGGAAATATGTTCTCAGCCTCCATCTGTGTATCCCCATTAGAAGTAGTGTCAGGATTCCACAGAGATTGGTGCAGGGGAAGCTGCATGGAGCTTGGCTCCACACATTTCTGCTGAACTCCTCCCTGCCAGGCAGTACTGAGTGCTCATGTGGATTGCATGGTACACAGACCATCTCTAGCCCTGCAGGAACATACCTATGGCCATCACTGCAGAAATGACCCAACTCACTACCACAGCTGCCAATCTCACTCTCCCAAGATGTTCCTCTCCTCTTGAACTGGCTGCTGTTATTGTCCCCTAAGGCAAGAACACTATAACTATCATTCCAGGGACATCCCTGGTAGTGGTTGAAAAAAGAATAAACAAAATACCAAAAAAAAAAAAAAAAAATAGAAGAAAAGAAATGAAGGAAGGTAGAAAGAACAAGAAAAAAATAAACTTCCAGAATATGTTGAGACTCAAGACTCAAAAATCCTACTAAGCTCTCAGAGTCAAATGTTCTTCAAAATTCTTCCTTAGTAACTTCCTGACAATTTTCCAGGTCTTTCTTGTTCCCAGAAGTGAAGCTTAAAAATGGCCTCTTGGCACACAGGCCTGAAGATGCACTCAGGGTGAAGGTTATAAGTGAAACAAAGTCTTCTTGTCTCCAGTGGCAAGTTTCCTGGAAGGTGGAGTGGAAGCTCTGGCCATGTGAAACATTCATGGTACTGGCCTGGCATTTTAAGATAAGTCCTGGCCTCATTCTCACCTCTGCCCTAGAGTGGGGAAGTTGGCTTCTGACCCAGACAGGCTCTGCATGGCTCTTCATGGACCCTGCTGTAAAAATCCCTTGATTAATTTTTCACATTGCTCAGGAAAGGAGCAAAATGATTGTTTTATTTAAGCAATGTGATAGCAAATGTTGAATACTGTTTAATTTGAATTCTTAAGATGCCTTGAAACTCCTCCTAGGAACTCCTGACATTGCTTCTCTTTAGGAGTTAGCATCCTATTCTGATTAGAAAAGTCTATAATTTTCAGAACAAGAGACCCTTCTTACATTTTAGTTCATTAATTTGGTGTCAGTGAGGGCAATTTGTATGTGTGCCTCTGCCAGGGTGTGCGTCACAGAGCATTTGATTGGTCATTACACTAACCACATAACATGTGGGGCAGTGCAAAATGAACATGCGCCACCTCTTACCCCAAGGCCGTGGAAAAGTCCTTTAAAGGCATTAGCATATAAAACATTTTCTTTCTTCCACTGTCTCTCAGCTTGCCGCTGTGGTTTTTATTCACTACTTATGAATAAGTAAATTTTCTATGTGTAGAAAATTTCAAGAAGTAATTTTAGCATGAACTTTATCTTTTATCCTTATTTTGTGCAATGCCAGCTTTAAATGCAAATACATGATCATTTAACTCATGCAGAATCGCCAACATTACAGTTTGTGTTTCCTAGCTCATGCATGCATATATATTTTGTTTTTATTAGAAGAGTGGAAATGCTGCACAAAAGGAGATGAAGAGTTTATATTCTACTTTGTGGAATGGATACAACCAAGCAACACTTACCTTCAGGCTAATGATGAACACTGAAAGGAGAACAAATTATGGGATGCCAGACCTTTCCCTTTCTGTCTGCATCATTGTCTTAGACATAAAAACTGTATCTTGTGTTGAATTTGAGTCTATCTGGCTCCTGTGTTTCTTGGGTATACTGGAGTTCTATGTCCATGAGACACATGGACGCCATATGCAAAGGGCTTGCAAGGAACTGGAATGTGCACAGATCACTTCGTTCATACACACTGTGCTGTTCCATCAGACTTCACTACAAACATAAGTTCAAAAACAGAAATTAAATTCACTTTTCTGACTTTAAAGCCCCTGCACATGCCATCATCCACTCAGCTGTCTGTACATTTTGTGTTTACTAAGCACATCCCGATTTATTAGGGAGTAAAATCCTGGAACAATAATAGAGACACAAGTGAGAAACTATGATCAACTATTAACCTAATAGTTAACTGACTCCTTGTTACTTAGTTCCTGTCCTATTTACCCTGCTATTTTTTTCTTTTATTTATTCCCACTTTTTATTTTTTTAAATAAAATTGTTTATTTTTTATGCAAATATTGATGTGGAAGTTATGCATTTATTGGTGTATTTCTGTTACTTTCTTGGGCGTGCTTTAAAATTTCAACATATCAAATTTAGAAGTCCAAAATTAGTTGATAGTTCTACCTCTTCCCCATTAGTATCTGGAACTTAGATTACCACATCTATCACAAAGTATAAAACAACTGTTTTAGGGACTTGAAGAAAGGCACATTCACCCTGGTGCTGGTATCTCAAAGCTCTTTAGGGGTTTATCCAGGCTTATCTGATTTTTTATGTAATTGAACTCACTTATGCATCAAGTTCTTATGTACCTATAGGTTGGTTTCTTCATTCCTTCTTTTGTTCATTGGGTTTAATTATTCAGCTCTTTGCCAAAACCACACTATTTTAAGTATTATGCCTTTGAGATTAAATATTATGTTGATGTACCAAGTGTTCCAGAATTGGTCTTCATTTTGAAAATTGTATTAAGCTAGGTCTGTTTTCTTTTCCATTTTGCATTTGTGTATAAATTTTAGAGTCTCTTCTTTCCAGTTGCAATCTTTATTGAACTTTTATTTTTTAATAACTAATTATAAAATTATTGATATTGTTTTAACATCAAATTTATTTTGCATTGATTGTCACTGATGGAAATAATTTTCTTATTCTTAATCTTTTATTCACAAAACTATCTGAAGCGTCTCATTTAGGATACTGTTTGTAGAATCACAAATTTTCTGTGGGGGAAAATAATCTTTGGAAAATAACTGTAATTTTGTCTCTTTTCAATCCTTGATCTCATTTATTTCTGTGACTTCTTGCACAGTCAGTGGTTAGAACCTTTCAGATAGTGTGGAATAGCTGTAGGGAATATGAGCAAACATTTCTCACATCAGTAATGAAAATTCTTCTAATGTTTCATTCCCAAGAGTTTTTTTTCTGTGTATTGTTGCCAGAAACCTTTTATCTGGTGATGAGAATTTTCTATATTTATGAAAGTAGCACCATTTTGTAAACACAAATGAACTTATAGCTTTTTCACATTTACTGAGATAAGCATGTGTTCTTTTTCCTTTTTTAAAAAAATTTATGATGCCACTCTATAATTTTTCCATTTCTGTGATACATTTGGTCCATCTACAAATATACTTTCTTATATTTATGTTCTTAAGAATAATTGGGCTGGGGCTGGGATTGTAGCTCAGCGGTAGAGCGCTTGCCTCGCATGCGTGAGGCCCTGGGTTCGATCCTCAGCACCACATACAAACCAATAGAATAAAGACATTGTGTCCATCTAAAAAAACAAAAAGAATAATTGGGCTATAATTCTCCATTTGCCTATCTTCCTTGCAGGTGTCGATGGTAAGCTTATGTAAAACACCTCTACTTTGAGAGGGGGAAGGTGAATAAATTAAAAATTATTCCTTGATCAATAATATTGCCGCCCACACTCACTCTTTTCTGATTGAGAGGTGTACTGTTGTTTCAATTTGTTAAGGGTTTACTGGTCATTTTTATTATCTACCTCTATTTAAATCACCACTGGTAAAATATATTCCAGAAAATTTTTCACTTTTTCATGTATTCCTTTGTAACTTAATCTTAAATGTTGTAAATGTATACACTTCCAATGAACGGTTAACATTATTCTTTTCTCTTTGCAAAATCAATTGAGACAAATTTTTCTATTTTAGCCTTTTCAGAAGACTCAATATTTTTATTTTGTAAGTCACTATTCAATTTTCTTTCTTGATCACAATTTTTCTGCTTTTGTTTATTAATTCATGTCTTCTCTTTCCCATTTATGTTGCTTCTTTTGCTTTTACTTATCTCAACCTTTGCATTCTTTTGAAATGAATAATCTTGTGTGTTTTTTGCAAACTTTAATTTAGAATTTATAGATTTATTGGTGTATTTCCATTGCTTTCGTAGTATGCTTTTAAATTTCAACATATCAATTTTTACAAATCAAAAATGAATTAATAGTTAAACCTCTTCCCTGATAGTATAAAGAACATAGATTGTCATAGCTATCACACAATTGATATATTTATTTCAGTATTTAAAATCTCTCATATTTTTACTTTTATGCTTAGCTATTAACTTTAATGTCCCAGATAATGCTTATCTATATTTATTCACCTGATTTCGATTTTTCTCTCTCACTTTTCCTTCTTGAATTTCAGGCCTTCTATGTGGGCTGCATTTTCTTTTTTTTGTTTCTTTCATGTATGGAGTTTGTGAGCTCTTTCATCTTGTTGTTTTTCTTACATGTTTTCTGTTTTGTGGTTGAGGGTTTATTATATCAGAATTATTGGAATGGCTTATCCAGTGGTAGCTTTCTAGTACAAATTTAGTTTATCATTGCTTTCCTCCTGTGAAAAGGTGCCCATTATCTTGAGTTCTGCAAGTATGACTATGTCTTAACTAATTGAATAGACTTGTCCCTCTGCATCCACCAGTTTCACATCCATGGAGTCAACCAAAGGGTTGCTGAAAATATTCAGAAAAAAAATGCATCTGGATTGAATATGCACAAACTTGTTGGGTTTTTTGTCATTATTTCCTAAAATGTACAGTATGACAACTATTTAATGACATTTAGAATGCACTAGAATTGTGTAAATAATTGAAAGATGATTTAATTTAAAGCACATAGGAGGATGTGCATAGGTTATATGCAAATCCTACTCAGTTTCATAAGAGAGACTTGAACATCTAAAGATTTTGTATCCACAGAGGTCCTGGAACCAACTCCCCATGGATATTGAGGAATGACCGAATACATTTTTTTTAAGTTTTTTTTTCTAGTTGTACATGGACATAATATCTTTATTTATTTATTTTTATGTGGTGCTGAGGATCAAACCCAGTGCCTCACGCATGCGAGGCAAGCGCTCTACCACTGAGCCACAATCCCAGCCTCCTGAATACAGTTTTTGAAAAAAATCTACAATACTGTTGAACCCAGGACATAAAAGACCACTGACTTCAGTTCTCCAATTTTAAATCAAATTAAGCAAGCTTATATTGCATACACAAGAGGACTGATCAGCAGCTGCCTCATTAGGACCAGAGGACAGCATTTTGTCCCAAAGCAGGGAAGTTTTTAATAACACAAGAGTTATAAAGGTAGGTATCTTAGGAATTTACAGTTGGCAGGGTTCTGGCAAATGCAATACAGAAGCAGAGAGCAAAGTAATGATTCACATGACTCTAATCAAAGCCGGACAAGATTATCTAGTCAAAGCTGATATGTCAAGGAGGGCAGTTTCTAGTCAAAGCCAGACATGGTCTAAGCAAGTAAAACAGAAATAAATTTATGACCTCAGGTCAAGTTTACTCCTAATCTTAAAATAGAATTAGGCTGGGTTCATCAATACAAACCTAATCATGTCATCATCTTTTATAAAGTTTCCTAGTAGGATCTCTGTATCTTTCAGCATAAAGAACAGAGTATACCATTTCAGGGCCTATATGTGCCAATCATTTGTCCTTGTCTCAGGCATTGTTCCTCAAACCTTATTCTTAAACTTCTGAAGACTTTCTTGCTGGTGTCATAACACTGAGTTCCTCATTCGATCCCCACCTGAACATCTCCTTTCTTCCCATGAATATCTCATGAACTCAAGTTACTTCAAAGCAAGCTATACCATTCTTTATGAAGACTTTACTAGACAGTTCTTGAATAAATTAATGTTCACTTTGCAAAAATTAATTTATGAACTGATAAACACGTGAAAGCCAATTGACCATAGCTCTACAGACCTCTTTCATTAAGTGAAGCCAAAGTTTTAAAGCTTCAACTAATTATTTAAAAATGATCTATGTGTGACATCTAATTCCATGTCAGCTATTAATATTTATTACAATTATATCCTGGAGGATTTATATACACAATTGAATTCCTCTAACACAGCAAAGACTGAGATGGAATTTTCTCCATTTCACTGAAGAGAAGGATGAAGCTCAAAGTAGATATTTCACTTGCTCAGGATCAGAGTGCTAATTGGTGTCAGAGCCAAAATTCGAATGCAAGCATGACCAACCAAAAGCTATAATTTTTCACCAGCTTGCCTGAGTTCTTGCATTGTCTTATGGGAGTTCTAACAAGTTACTGAAAATACTGTGCCTTCATCACTACAATTCACTGTCAAGTACTTATTTGCACAGACTTAGGTTTAGTGGTGCTAATTTGAAAAGATAATATGAAATAATTTCTTGCCTCTGGGAGCTTATCAATAGCATAGCTTTCGTTAGACTAAATATTTCCATATTATTGACTTCTTTCATTATATTCTGTATTTGTCAATGAACTAATACCATTTTTCAGTTTTTCTCCTCTAGGCTGTGAGACACTCAGTCATGTTAGGAAGAACTCAGATGCTGAAAATCAAATAAATAGAACTTAAATTCCTAATTTGGGAGGGAGGTTGAGGCAGGAGGATCACAAGTTCAAGGCCAGCCTCAGCAATTTAGCAAGGCATTCAGCAGCTCAGAGAGATCCTGCTCTAAATAAAATATAAAAATAAGAGCTGGGTATATGGCTCCACGGTTAAGTACGACTGGGTTCAATGCAGGTACCAAAAAAATTTTTTTTTCTAATTTTCTAATTATTGGTTCTGTGATCTTATTACCCACTCAAAAACCTTTCTGTTATCATTTCTAAGTGAAGCAAACATATTGACAGTAAATAGTTTTTATAGCACTTACTAAAAAAGTGCTTTGACACTAGGCCTGGCGCAGAGTGTAAGTAAACTGACTTACTCCTCACTTTGCCTTTAAATTGTGACCTCTTCTGAAAGAGTAGATCCTGGAGTACTGTGTAAAAATAAACAAATAAACCCCAATGGAAGTTTCTGTGCACACCTAACAGCACTCATGAAGGGACTGGAAGTACAGCATTGACAGATGCTTCCATTACTGCAGCTTTAAGTTTTGTAATAGGGGAAGGGTACCATCTTTCTGTTTTGCTCTTTTTTTCATGTTTAATCCGGGGATTCTGGGTCTTTTGCATTTCCATATGAATTTTTTAAAGATAAGCACATGCATTTATGTAAAAATAGTTGCAATTTTGATAAGGATCTCACTGAATCTGTATATCCCTTTGAGAATCACTACCATCTTAGCAACGATTAGTTTCCAGTCTCTGAACATGGTATGTCTCTCCATTTGTATGCTATTTCATTTTTTCACCACAGTTTTGTAGTTTTCAATGTATATATGTGATATTTCTTTTGTTAAATTTTTTCATAGAAATATTTTTATGATATTATAAATTGAAGTGTTTTATGGACATCATGCTCAGATTACCTATTGTAAGGAAATAATTGATTTTTCTCTTATTCTACAAACTTGCTGGACTTACCAGTGATCACTGTTTAATGATTCTTTAGGATTTTCTACATGTGACAATATGTTGGCTGCAAATAGAGACAATTTTGTTTCTTCCTTTCTAACCAATAAGACTTTTATATCTTTACCTTGTCTAACATTACTAGTTAAAATTTTCATTGCATTACTGTATAGAAGTGGTAAGAGAAATCTTGTTCCCAAATTTAGAGGAAAAGAATATAGTCCTTCACCATTAAGGATGACTTTATCTGTGATGTTTTTTTTTAAGGAAACTCACTTCTGTTCCTTGTTGGATGCTGTGATCAGGGGAGAGTGTTGGAATCTGATGCAAGCTTTCTTTTTTTGCGTTTATCAGATTATCATATGTGTTTTACCCTTTATTCTATTGAAATGGTGTATTACATTTTTTTTGTTTATTTTTTAGTTGTCAGTGCACTTTTATTTTATTTATTTATATGTGGTGCTGAGAATCGAACCCAGTGCCTCACACATGCTAGGCAATCTCTCTACCACTAAGCCACAACCCTAGCACCTTACATTATTTTTTTAATATTAAACTAACCTTGTATTTCCAGGATGAAATCCTACTGGTCATGGTTTCTAATCCCTTTTACATGTTCCCAGATGCACTCTGCTAGTATTACCTAAAGACTTCCCTGTCTATATTCATCAATGCTGGCCCAAGTTTTCTAGGATGCCTTCATCTGCTCCTGGATCAAGGTATATCAGATTCCTGGAAGCTTTCAGAAATGCTTCTTCTTCTATTTTTTGGAAGAGTTTGCGATGGGTTGCTGTTAATTCTTTAAATATTTAACAGGATTATCTAATGCAGCCGTCTGGTCCTAGGTTTATCTTTGTGGGAAGTTTTTTGATTGCCCACTCAGTCTCTTTACTTGTTATAAGTAAATAGAAGTTATAAGTAAATTCAGACACTTTATGTCTTTTCAAATTAGTTTCTGTAATTGTTATTATTTCTGAAATTTGAAAAATGTCCTTTTTTAATATTTGTTGACACACAAGTGTTCATGGTCTTCTCTTATAATTCCTTTTTTCCTGCAAGTTTGGTAGTGATGTCCTATTTTTAATTCATGATTTTAGAACTTTTGAATCTTTTGTCTTTTTTTCCCCAGTCATAGTCTGTAAAACTAAATACTGCTGAGATAGCAATCAGTCATCAGGTGGAACTATAGACCAACTTAATCCTGTCAAAATTCAAGCTGCTTTTTTCTTCACAGAAACTCACATATTAATCCTAAAAATAGTTCAAATAGCAATGGGAGGACCCAGGATAACTAGATCAATCATGAAAAAGAAGAATAAATTGAAAGGCTCATGCTTTTCAACTTCTTTTTTGGGGGGGTGGGGGTGGGGGGCAATAGGTACCAGGGATTGAACTCAGGGCACTCGACAACTGAGCCACATCCCCAGCCCTATTTTGTACTTTATTTAGAGATAGTGTCTCACTGAGTTGCTTAGCACCTCACTTTTGCTGAGGCTGGCTTTAAACTCATGATCCTCCTGCCTCAGCCATCCAAGCTTTCCTCAGCCTTCCATGACTGGGATTACAGGCATGCACCACCGCACCTGGCACACTTTCCAATTTTAAGACTTACTCCAAAGCTACAGCAATCAAGACAGTGATACTGGCATAGACAGTGGCCCAATTGCAGAATTGAATTAAACCTTTATCTATGAAAAATAAACCTTTACATTTATGATCAATTGATTTTTTGAACAAGCGTGTCAAGATAATTCAATGGGTAAAAAGTCGCCTTTTCAATAAACAGTGCTGGTGGGGAAGGTGGTGGAGAGAAAGAAAAAAGAAAGGAAAAGAAGTTCTGCCTCTACCTTATACCATACCATAAACAAAAACAAACTTAAAGAATCACAGACCTACATTTAAGAGGTAAATCTACAATTGTACCGGAAGGAAATATGTGAATAAATATTTGTGAACTTCAATCAGGCCACATTGTCTGAGATATGTCACCAAAAACAAGATGCTAAAGAAAAAATAGATACACTTCACTTTATCAAAATTAGAAACTTTGTCCTTCAAGGGACACACTTAAAAAAATGAAAATATAACCCACAGAATGGGAGAAAACATTTTCAATCATATTGTGTTAACCAGATTTTCATGGCTATGATCAAATTACCTGACCAAAAAAAAAAAACTTAGAGGAGGAAAAGTTTATTTTGGGCTCACAGTTTCAGAGGTCTCGTTTCAGGATGCAGCCAATTCTTTATCTCTGGACCTGAGATGAGGCAGAACATCATGGTGGATGGATGTGGCAGGGGAAGGCTGCTATGGTCCTAGCAGCCAGGAAGTATGAGAAAGCTCAGGAGAAGATAAACCCATCCAAGTTACACCTCCAGTGACCTTATTCTTCTACCTCCCAGTAGTCCATTCAGCTATAAAGGGATTACTCTACGGATGAGGTCAGAGCTGTAATTATTGTTTAAAAGCCCCATCTCTTACACCTTGCTGAACTGGGGACCATGCTTCCAACACATAAACTTTTGGGAACATTCCAGTTCCAAACTACAACACTTATATTTGATAAGGGACTTGTTTCCAGAATATATAAATAATTTTTACAAATTAACAAAAAGGACAACCTAATTCAAAAATGGGAAAAGATTTGAATAGATATTTTCCCAAGAAAAGAGAAAACAAATCTATTCAAAATCTTTTTGGATTTCCATAGCAGCATTCGTCTTAATAACCAAATATGGAAACAAGTCAAATGAACATCCACATATTGATTGGTATAAGAAAAGTGGCATATATATCTGTACATTGGAATAATACTTGGCAATAAAAATGAAGTACTGATCAATGCTACAACATAGCTGAATCTTGAGAACTAAGTGGAAGAAGTCAGTCTTAAAAGACCACATATTGTACAATTTCATTAAAATGAAATGTGTAGAACAGGCATAGAGACAGAAAATAGATGAATGGATACCTGGGTATTTTGGAGAGTGGGGGTCAAGAATGAGGAATGATTAATAACAAGTATACATTTATTCTGGTGGTAACTAAAATATTCCAACATTAGGTAGCAGTGAAGGATACATAACTATATGAATACACTAAAAGACACTGAACTGTATACTTTATTTTTATTTATTTATTTATTTTTTTTGTGGTACCAGGGATTGAACTCAGGGGCACTCGACCACTGAGCCACATCCCCAGCCCTATTTTGTGTTTTATGTAGAGACAGGGTCTCACTGAGCTGCTTAGCGCCTCGCCATTGCTGAGGCTGGCTTTGAACTCGCGATTCTCCTGTCTCAGCCTCCCTAAGTGCTGGGATTACAGGCTTGAGCCACCGCGCCCGGCTTGAACTGTATACTTTAAATGAGCAAATTTCATAGAAGAATTATATCTCAAGCTATTTTAAAGGACAGAGTGTGTTCCCATAGAACATTGGTAGCCCTAATGTGCCACAAACTATACTATCTCTAAGCTTGTCAGTGACACCAGCACTGCTCCCTGAGATAACTGTCTGAAACCCATCCTACTTTCCTGCTAGCCACTAGGATTCAATGCCTTATTTCTCTGTAAGGGCTACTTGAAGGCAGTAGCTTCGGCTTTCTGACAGATGTTGCCATACACTACAGCCACTATGTCTGACAAACTGATTTCCTTGTGGGGCAGATAAATGACAGGCTCACGAAAGTAACTCCTGTGGACTGTCACTATAAATTAATGTGTAGAGAGAACACAGTCCACTCAAAAAGGACAAGTAACAGAGCTCATCACATGGTGGTGGGTTGTGCATCAAATTTTATTATGTATATTTTAGTATATATGTTTATTATATATCTATATTTGTGCACATAATCCATGTGGATAAGGGGATAAAGCTTGAAGATATATTTATGCAGGAATGAGGGAGCTGGTCTCACTACAAATGTATAAGTGTTGAGAATATGAATAGATTTAAAGGTCCATTTGGGGGAAAAATGAGATTGTTTACAGTTCAGTCAACAACTTTAAAAAAAATTTAGTCTAACATAACTTGCTTAAGAGCAGAGACAGGCATCATTTATTCAATCTAAAATAATTAACTTACAAATATTTAATTTTGTCCAAAACAGACATTGCTATTTGTACTCTTTAAAATAAGTGCATCTACTAATAAAAAGCATGATGTTGCTGAGTTCATACAGGAAATGTAACTTTTCATATTTATAATTTAAGTTTGTGAACTCCCTCAACAGTACTTGTTAGATATTGGAGGAAGGACTAGTATCTGAGGATTCCCACATTTTCTCTCTTCACCTTTCAAAGCCATTTCCATCACATCTCAACAGGCAGGGGTAACCTGGGTGCACACAGGGTGTGTGTAATCCACATTTCCCTGTTGTTATTGTAGGGTACCAACCTGCTTCACCAGAGAGCTCAGTGAAAGCTATTTTGCAGCTATTCCATTTCTTGGAAGGAACCTGTCACCCTCTGTCTACGAACACATGAAAAATCATCAGCTAATCACTCCTGATTATCCATTTGTACTCCACCTGTGCATGGTAGCAAAGCCATTATTACCTCAATGCTTCTGGGCCCCCATCCTTCCAATCAGCCCTACTGTGCTAGGAATTTTACACATGCATAAAGTAATACTAGGCCATAGACTCACTGAAACATGAGTACCTGAAGTAAAAGGGAGGGAGGGGGCAAAGAAGGAGGAGGGAGGGAAGGAGGGTAGGTAAGAAGGAAGGAAGAATGGATTGCCTTAAAGTGCTAAACTTTTCTGTACCTTACCTGTAATACAGTAGTTCCAGGCATCAGTGGAAAGTGTGCATGAGCTCCATCTTAATTTATTTGTAGAGAGGAATCCTAAAATAACTCAACATGATAGTTAACCCTAAAGATGTTAAAAGACCGAGGAAGTGTCAAGGGTTTGATATGAGTGTCCTGGGTTTGCATCTAGTCCATGCATCTTACAAGTTCAGTGTCCTTTGGGCAAATCTTTTATTAACTTCTAAGCTTTATGCTCTTTATCTGTAAGATGAAAATAACAGCTATCTCCCAGGATTACAATCAAAGCAATAATATAAATGAAGCAGCTAGAATAGTATCAGATACCTCATTGTTCAATAAAGCATCTATCATTATTTTTGAGAAGCCTGAATCTGTAGTGGAATAAAGAGGTCTCTTCCAATTTTCAATTAAAATATGAATGAAGACACAGGAAAGAAGAAACATAAAATAACTACAGAATCTATTAGGATGGACTAAAATCCTAATATTAAAACAAGGAATTTTTCTTCTAATTCTAATAAATTTAACCAGATGGAGAAAAATGTACCCAGACTTCCTTTTAT
Organism: Geosciurus inauris; assembly: GCA_004024805.1. Classification (NCBI taxonomy): domain Eukaryota; kingdom Metazoa; phylum Chordata; class Mammalia; order Rodentia; family Sciuridae; genus Geosciurus; species Geosciurus inauris. The sequence continues at coordinate 47,406 of PVHX01004021.1, forward strand.
GAAACAGATTACCTAAAGACAGAAAGGTGCTTTTACTTCTGTAGTGTAACCTCAAGTTCAAGAACTCCCCAGTGTTGGAACCAATCTGAACTTGAGCAGCTGCCCATCTGTTCTTTGGGTTCAGATTCCACACGGGAGTGTCCTCTGCTGCCATTTCTTCACCTAGGTGCAACTCTTGGAACACAGCTGGTAGGAAGGAGCTACTTGGAATTCTGGGAGGAATAGGTTCCACAGAGAAAGTCTTTTATGTAGGCTGGAAAGAGCCACCCTAGACTAGAGCATGTTGAGATATATACCCCATATGCTTCATCTGATAATTCAGAAGACAGTGCATCAGGGACTGAGGGGAGGGGTGGCTCTTGACTCCACCAAACACAGGTGCTAAGTGACCACCCACTGCAAACTGAGCACTGGAGTCGGTTTCATGTCCACCAAGAGCAGATAGGAGGGAAAGACTCAGACAGCACCTAAGTGGGCAGAGGAGAGCCAAAGTCAGTCCACTCACCTTCTTTGTTGACAAATACTGAAGATGACAGTAAGCTGAATCACTGGCTGAGAACAAATAAAGGGAACATATGAAGTACTCTATAAGGAAAAGATGCTGCAATGCAGGAGAAAGACACCTGGAAAATTCCAAGAAGGACACAGGTCCTAATGTGATTTAATTCAGTATCCAGGAGAAAATGTCAGAAAACTTTGTCATCTTCAACAAATAAAAGGAAATCGGCTTTAGAGAAGGGCTTATATAATAATAATGCATGGTATACTCACATGGGGTCAGCCAGGGAGGATTTGGTTTTTATTTTTAATGTCATTGCTGAGCACAGCGATGGGTACAGGGTAGTCACATAATAAATATAAATGACAATCAGCAAATATTAACTGAATTTGTCTTTGGGTAGAAAAGTTTCCAGTGATTTATTTTCTTTCTATTGTTTTATTGTATTTTCTGAAGCCTCTATAATAAACATGACATGCTTTTGAAATAAGAGGGCAATACATATAAATTAACTGACTTCTTATTCCCATTTGCCACTATTAACATGGATGCTAAGTAGTCTCCTGGGAAAGTACTAAGGTTTTGGTACCAACATTATCTACATGCACATCTGTTAACCAAATGGAAATAACCCAGTGAAATGAATGAAAGCTCTAGAAAGTACAAGAATCCATACAGGGAAAATGTGCCTTGGGAAAAAGAAATCTGCTCTAATGACCCAGGCTTGGTGATAGCATCTGAAGATTGGAAGAGACCAACAGTACAGCCTAGGGTGCGCATTACCTAAAACATCCTCACATGTTGAGCCAACAGAGTGCTGGGGAAACTTTCTGGAAGATGACAAAAACCTAGAGTGGAGACAAGGACCGTTTTTCTACCAGGAAGCAATAGTCATAATGGCTACCTAGACGGTGTGGACACAAGTAAATGGGTAAAAGGTGCTATTTAGAGCAGTAAGCCAGAGAGTCTAGAGTGGGAAGGCACTGGGGAAAGGAAGGGACAGAGGATTGCCAGTGAAGCATGGAGAAAAGTGCCTATGGGAATGTGAGCCATGTTGGGGACCTGAGCAACAGCTCAAAAGCAAGCATCTCAAGGCTCACATCCCAACCCAGGATAACACAGCATTGATGGCAAGGCTCAGTGAAACAGAAAGCATGGCCCAGGGAAAGTAATGGCAGCAGAATGGCACTGGTGTAAGTGCCAAGGAGACAGACTGCTCTCGTTTGTGAAAGCTATGGAATACCATTGAGGAAACCTGCAGGGATTGGGGTCCTGCTATCCAACAGGAGAACTCATGGAGCTTATATATCTAGGATTCTGTTAAAAAGAGTCCTTCTCCACCCAGAGACAGGGTATAGCTAATTATGTTTGTTATACAAGCAATAAAATATATGTGAAGGGGAAACTGAAGGAAAGAAATTTGCACTGGCTCCCCTCCTCTCTGTGCCTCATTGCCCAGTCTCCTAAATATGTCAATGAGGACATTTGTGAGTTCAGCCCATTCTATTTATTGAACTTTTACCCAGTAGTGGATTGCTATCAGACTCTATTGCTTAACCCATACGTTCCAGAACTTGATGCTGAAAATCCTCCCAGATCCTTTAGTAATGAGCTTCCATATCTGAATCTTGGCCTTAGCGAGTTTGCAAATACAGTGCAGAGATGGGTTAAGTCCTGGAGCTGAGGCAACTCCTTCATCATACTTTGCACATGTCTCCACTTAAGTACAAAACACATCAGATTAACCCAGGCACCCCGAGGCCCTTGGTAGAGAAAACATCTCCAGATGGCACCAGAAGAGAAACAAGCTGGAAAGCTCAAGGGATCACTCCACTGCCTCTGCTTAGGAATGTGCTCTACAGCTAAGCCTTAGTTCTACATTAGCACTTGGGATCTCAAATCTGCTGGCTCCTGTGGTCTCCCTACAACGTTTACATGTGGGTTCCCTGTCTATTCCCAGCAATCTTGTCTCTGCAGCAAGCTAGAACCTCACAAATTCAAGAACTGCAGTGAACTCACGTATAAGCTAAGTACTCATATTGAAGACTTCCTGGAGTAAAGAGGGTGTGAAGCCTCAAAGCGGTCAAGGAAGTGTCCAGCACCATGTGGACACATGATGCCCGGACCCCTCCTGGTGAGGAGGTGATCCTGTGCTGCTTCCTGACTCTCCAGGCCACTTTCTTGTCCAAGCCCTGGAGGAATAGTGATTTTTTAATCCTGTGTTTACATAGCACACTTTCTTTACCATGTTTTGGGACCTTTCCTGGTTTTTTGTATTTTTCCAACACAGTATAATTGTTTTAGTCAGCTTTTTCACTGCTGTGATCCACATGCAAATTTAGAGGAAGAAGAATTGTTTTGGAGTTCAGTTTTAGAGATGTCAACCCATAGATGGTCAGCCCCATTGCCCTGGGCCAGAGGTGACACAGAACATCACGGCAGAAGGCCATGGTTGGGGAAAGCAGCTCAGGACATTGTACTAGGGAGCAGAGGAAGAGAGAGCTCCCCTCACCATGGATAAACTATAAACCAAGGGCATGCCCCTATTGACCCAGCCCTACCCTACCTGCCTATAGTTACCACCAGGTAATCCCTACCAGGGAAATAATGCACTAATTAGGTTAAGGCTCTCATAACCCAATCGTTTCACCTGTAAATCTTCTCACATTGTCTCACATGAGCTTTTAGGGGACACCTCATATCTAAGCCATAACAATAATGAAAATTTTAAAACACCCAAAAATATTTAGTACAGTACATAGAACACCTCTCTCTTTCTTCCACCCAGATCCTTAGGTTCCAGAGTTGTCCACCCCAGCTCTGCCCTCCAGCCCTCACTTCCACAGTCACTCAAGAACCTCTCTTTCTGATTGGAAGCCTGTAGTTGTGCAGTCCAGGTCTGTCTCATCCAGGACCCCACTACCATGAGCCCCTTTCTTCCATGGATTCCTTTATGACTTTCAGGTCTAGCACAGGCCCCAGAGGCGATTCATGAATTTCAAAAGTTTATTTCCCAAATAAAATACAAATTGAATCTTTAATATTTTCTATCTCATGATCATGTTGCAGGCATGGTTTAGTTACATTTTTACTTATTCTTTCTATATCTACGATCCTCGGAGGATGTGTGGAAAATTTCTAATTTAGTAGCTTGCATTATTCTAGCTGCCTTCACTTTTAGAAATTTATTTGAATGCTTTATCTTCACAACATTGAGGGAGCAGCAAATGTGATCCTTTCAATCAAAAAAAGAACACACTCATGACCTGACAGTGAAGAGGACAGGGAGCTAGCCTCTGGCTCTGTACCCGAAAGGTCTTTTGTAATTGTGAGAGCTGTCTAGACTTAGGAATGCATCATAGAAACTTGCTACATTCTGCACTTGTGATTGATGTGGGAGAGACAATAAAAAAGCCCCCTGCTTTTGAGAACCTTAAACTCAGTGAGAGCTGCATACATCAAGAAATAAATGTAATTAAGAGTTCTAGCCCTTCAGACAGGAATATGCACAGAATGTGCTGAAGGAGGGGGCTGTCAAATCCACTACAGGGTTCAGGCATCCCATAGGAACACTGAGTGGCCCCAAATATAGTCAAGACATTTTTCCCAGTTGTTGATTGCATTCTGTTGGTTTTCAAATTTCTTTTTCTCCGGGAATAATTAATAAATTTGAAGGCAGAGAATGAGATTTGAGAATGTTAGAAATCAGAAAGAGCATACTATTCGTTAAAAATAGGCAGTTGACATTTAGAAAGCTAAAGGAAAGAAAAGAAATCCTTCTCTTAGGCTTTAGCCCCACACACATGTTCTTCCTTGGAGGAAACAACATAAGAAATAGTCACTGTACCCAGACCTTTCTCCAATAGGAAAGAAATGTCACTCACCTGGTGGATTTCTGGGTTAGCCAAGATGAACTCTGAATATAAACTAGGGAGCTGGGAAGTCTATTTGCTGTCAGTGGAAAGTGAGGGTAAATGGAAAGTTGGCTAGATCTTTGGATCCACATGCAAATAAATTTCAAACTAAAGAGAAATATAAAAATAATCTTAAAGGTAAAATTATGACCCTCACACAAATAAAAGCTTAGCACAAATCAAGGATTTTACCTAACTCATTAATTAATGAGGGGACTGATAAGATGTTACAACTGCTTCAAAGGATAAATTGGATATACATACGTAAGTGTAAAGACACATGTTCGCACATACCATTAAATATGTTGGTGAATTCAAAGATTGATTTAAAAAATGACTTTGCCAAGGAGATCTGGGGAAGGAATCAATTATCTTCTCCACTGTACAAAATTATGAACAGGAATCATTTGCAATATTTATTGTCTGTTATCTACAACTCATTTATAGCTCAAAGACAAGAAAAGCACTAAAGGTTGGATAAAATCAGGTAACCCTTAAGGATGTAGCCAGACAATTCCTACTTTTCCATTGAATTGACCCACTAATATTTTTTTTAATTTTTTTTTAGTTGCCAATGGACTTTATTTATTTATATACAGTGCTGAGAATCAAACCCAGTGCTTCACACATACTAGGCAAGCACTCTACCACTGAGCCACAACCCCAGTCCCCCACTAATAATTTTGATCCCCAGCTTCTCCCTGTGGGGATCCCTCCCAGAACGCCTGAATCAGTGGCAGGTGGTTATCCTAACAGCTTGAGCAGTCTGATTCTGCTCACCAGAGTCAAAAACACCAGCGACTTAACTTTGCTTCTCCCACCCCTCACCCTCAAACAGCAGCTCTTTCGTCATTCTGACCTCAGACGTAAATTATTGGCATGTGAGCTCCCTGTATCCCTCCTCCTTACAGTGGAACTTCTGTGAGCTCTTGTCATCTCCCACTTACATTATTAGCTTTGTATAAGCTCCAATCCATAAGAAACTTCTGCATAATGAAGTCAAAGCAGACATAGATGAAGATTGGGACATGTGTCTGACATGACAAGTGTCCCTGTTATATCTGGGGTTATCTTCTCTTTGCACACTCCCTCTTCTGCCAATTATTTAGTGTTTCCTTTTACTCCTCTTGTAAGGTACTTGCTCTGGTTTGTTCCAGATTCCTGGTTTGTTCTGGCTTCCTGCACTGTAGAAGGTGCTCCTGGAAAATAAGGGTCATATTTTTACCATCCTGCCTCCCTCCTCCTCATTCCATTGTTAGTGAAAGGAATTCACTAAGAACAAGCAATTCAGTTGAATTACAGAATTTGTTGGGCTCCATCAAACAGAGACCTGAACTGAAACAAACTGCTTTCCACAGTAGCCAGAGGAGAAGCCGAACTAGCCTAGAGGAGAAAAGGCAAAAGATCGTGGCAGGAGGGCTCACTGCAACTCAGAGAACCTCATGGAGCCAATAAACTTTAACCCCTTCCAGCGGTCTGCCCTTTCTAACAAGACAAGATCATCTCATGAAAGCAAGTCCCCGACCATCCCAAGAACGGACCCATCTGTGCACGTTTACAATGTCAGAGGGGTTTGCTTACTACCCCAGGTTATATGGAATTCTTGAAATTTCCCAGGCAAGTCATGCCATTTCAAAACCCATGCCTTTATGTATTGTGTCAGAAATATTCATCTTACTGTTCCCTGAAGGTCAAAGACATCCACCTTGTGAAACTCCCTGAAGTCCCTTTGTATAGTTGACAGTGCTCACCCTTCTGCTCCCTGTCTGCCTCCCTACCTATAAACCAATCCAATGAGTCCCACGAGGGCTTTAAACTTACTCTTCCAGCCACTGACTGGCTTCCTCCTGGTTTCTTCCAGCTATACAGCAATTTCAGACATTTGTCAGATGAGGCCACACTGGCCTGCCCCTGTGTCTTCTTTTGACTTTAGTATCTAGCTCTCCCAGCCTCTCTCCTTCTCTTTAGTCACTCACCCCCTAGGGCAGAGGAATGACTTTACTAAACTGTGAATTTGGTAGAAGTCAGGAATGGGAAGCCAAGTTCCCTTTTCTCCTTGAGAACTCACTACCCTATGAAAGTACACATTCTGCTCTTCTCTGGACTTATGGAGTCCAGGACCCAACATCAGGACTATGGAGATTTCCTTTTTATTTAGTAGCTCCTTGTGATATCATACTTAGGCCTCATTCTCCCCCAGCAGCTTAATTTTCATAGTAAAAATAGTATCTGACTTTCCACCTTGCAATGAGAGAAGAGTGCTGCCGCCTGGGTTCCCCCGAGCCCTCAACAGTATTGGCCTCTATGGCAGCAGCCACACTCTTGCTTCCTTGGTTTTGCACTAAGCTGCCTGGTGCTAGAGCACACAAGAGACTGGATGGAGAGGAGCTGGGGGCGGGGGGCGGGTAGAAGGTGGGGAGAGACAGGTTTTGTTTCCTGGCCAGTAATGGGAGGGTTCGTCTCCTCAGAACATTTCTTCCTCCATGGAGACTCGCCAGGAGCACATGCACACTGTGCTCGTGGTCTATTTCTAGAAACTGCTAAGTGGAGGAAAGCATTTTGCTTTGCTGGGTTTTCCCCTCACCCAGCAAAGTCTCCATCACACCTCACCAAAGGCCACCATACAATTACTGAAGGCACTTCACAATTCCCCAGGCTTCAGCTGGGTTTACTTTTTCTGTTTCTTTCATTTTCGAAAGATAATTGGAATGTGTCAATCTTGCCTGTAGCCTCCAATTTGCCAGTATCCTCCTTGAGGAAGACGAAGACAGGTACTGTTCAGGCTCCTTATGTATCTGTAATCAGGGCAGAGGAAGAGCTTAGATTTGACATTTCCAGTTTCAGTTTTGGTCCAGTTAACTCAGTGCTGACTTAAGAGTCACATCAGGTCACTCTGATGATCTAAGTCCTTGCTGCCCTTCCCACTTCCTGCAGGATTGAGTCCCAGCAATTGTCCTACCTAAGCCTCATGTTTCTTTCCAACTGTGAGCCCCAGAAGAGTAGGCGCCTCCTACTTAGTCAAATTTGTGCTTTTATTGTTCCCAAGAAAACGTTCAGATTCTGCCCTCTATAATTTTTCTTTTTTGTTTCTCTTTTGTGAAGATTATTTTTTTTCCTGCTGATCCAAGTCCATCTATCAGAGACCATCTCAAATCCTATCTTTCCCATGAGGACATCCACCCTATCCTATAAACTCCAATATTAGAATCTTTCAGTTTTTTTATTTGTAAATATTGCCTTGTGGCTTATTTACTTTTATTTGTTACTAATGTTCTTATATAAATCCCTGAGATTCATGTACCTCAGGGAGCTCATGAAATCATCAAGAATGCAGAGAAGCAGAGCGTTCATCACTGTGCATTGTGGAATATATGTGCTGTGGGAATGGGGAAGGGAAGGTATCTCTGGGAATGTGGGGTGGGGAGATCTACTCTAGGTTAAGAGCAAGGAAGGGCTTTCTGCACTGCACAGATGGAGCTATGTTGTGTTCATGAGATAGCTAAAAGCGAAGCCTGTGATCCATTCAAAGAGAGTTGCTTGTGCAAGGACAAAGAGAAATGAGGAGGCTTGCCAAGTGTGGAAATGTGTAAGTAGGAGCAAACAGTCTGAAGCAGGGTGCCAGGGGCTTGTTTGGTGGAGCTGGCGAGAGCCAAGCCTGGTGGTTTGGAGACAGAATGCAAACTGTCTTGCAGGCTGAGGTACAGAGGCTGGAACATGCCGCAGTCCCTGGATGCAGGGAATTTTAATTCCTTTGCAGAGCTCCTGATCAGACACTCTCGAAAGTGTTCTTTCTATTGTAAAGGAATCAGAGGTAGACATAAGTCATTTTTCTTGACCCATCAAGGAATTGTTACAAGGACCCAGACAAGAAATGAGAAAAAGAGACTTGGTTATTTCTCAAAGTAAACCTTGTCTCCTGAATGGCTTCATGATTTGCCAAAAGAGCAAGAACTGGGCCTGATTCGTTTCTGCCTTCTCTCAGCCAACTGTGAATTTGCCAGCAGAGCAGACGCACGTAATAGGCATAGAGTCAATATCGACCCTGTCAGGGATGCTGGACTCAAGTTGCCATCCTTTATCTTCTTCCCTCTAACTGTTCCAGCAGACACAAAATTGGAGCTGGACAACAGATAGTGTCAGATCAACCACTTAAGATGAGCTTTTATTAAATATTAAGTAGATACAAGAGAAAAGTTACAAGGATAATAAAATGAACCTGCCATATTCGTGTGGGACCTAAGAGACTAGACATTATGTGTACCATGGATGATCCCATGTGATTCCACCTCATCATTCCTGCTACTCAGGAAACTTTGACTCTGAATTCTCAGTTCCCTGTTGTCCTGGTTTTTGAAATGTTTTCATCATATCATGTGTATTTTTGAACAAAGTTTTTGTGTTTTCATGTTCTTCAAATTTATAAGAATATATCTACATTATATGCATTCTTCTAAAATGCTTTCTTCAATCAGTAACCTGTTACTGAGGTTCACCAACTATTCTGACACATTCGCCTCACTGCTCTATACAATTCACTACAAGAGCATTTCAACTCTACCATGGACAGGTGGACTCCTGTTGGCCCTGGCAGGGTTGAGTCTATGAACTTCCTTTCGTAAGTCTCCCCTAGGATTTGCAGGTATCTGATTCTGTAACTAGAATCAAAGTATACTGACACTCTGACTGATTTTTTAAAAATACTTTTAGTTTGTAGATGAATATAATACCTTTATTTTATTTATTTGTTTTTGTGTGGTGTTGAGGATCGAACCCAGTGCCTCACATGTGCTAGGCAAGTGCTCTACCACTGAATGACAACCAGAGCCCCTGCCCGATTTTGATATTAGAAATGTAAATGATAATTGAAGAGATGAGAAGTTTGACATGACTAGAAAATAAAGATTTTCAATACCACTATTGTTAATATGTTAAAATAATAAGTGAAACTTACAGAATATTTACATTTTCATGGACATAATAATATGATAAACTAATGGTAGTGTTAGAAAATAATCCTATGAGGTTAAGGTCTTACAAAAGATTAAATATTGCCTCTTTGATTGTTTTGTTCCAGTATTTTTATCCTATACTCACTGATAATAAGAATAATCAAGACCTCCAGAGAATTATAACTACTTGATTATAAAGCTTGTAAATGTATCTTCTAACTACAAAGTTCAAGATAACAACCAATGATTCTAAAACATAAATTTTAAAAATTGCCACTATCCTCTTATAAGATTACAAATAATCATTTTAGGAAACTGATTTATTTTTACTTAAGCTATAATTTATCATTCTTGTGTTAATTTACCACTCTGTATGCTATATTTGTTGTTTTGCTGCTGCTGTTTTTTCGTTTGTTAATAAAAGAACATTTTACGGGCTCTCACTTCTCATCTACACTGTTGGTCATTAAAATACATGTTGTGCTTAGGTGTCCTTGCAGCGACCAGGGGCAAGGCAATCTATATAAACCTAAAATTATGTTTAAATGGGTCTTAATAATCTCAACCACACCTTCCTCAAATAGCCAAAAAGAAAACCAAGGGACTGCAAGCATGGATAAGCCCTTTGTAATCAGTGTGATTCTGAAAAAATATAATCAGTATGATGATGATGATGATGATGTTTATAATATAAAGGACGATTATACTGCTATTATACCCAACTAGATAAGCCAAAAAAATACATAAAACTTCTTATGGGGAGGGGAGGTAGATATTAGGGTTCAAATGGAATCTTTGAATTTTATGCAGCCTTTGATGAGAAGCATGATGTTTTGTATTCAATTCTGTTCCTCCAAAATTTTTAGGTTGAAGTCTTATTTCCAGTATTTTATACTGTGACTTTATTTGGAGATAACCTCATAACAGATAATATCAGTGAAGTTATGTTGAGATTATCCTGGAGCAAAGAAGGTCCTTATCCAACATGACTATTATTCTTACAAAAAGACAGAAAGCACCTTTTGAAGATAAAGACAGAGACAGAGATTAGAGAGAGAGATCTACAAACCATGGAACACCAAAGATTGCAAAATATAAAAGGGGAAAAAACACATCAGAAATTAGGCAAAAGGCATCAAACAGGATTCTCTTACAGCCCTCTGAAGAAAGTAATCCTGCCAACACCAGGATCCTGGAGTTCTGACTTCCAGGACTGTGAGAGAATACACTTCTGTGGATTAAGACCCAATTTGTCCTTTATTATAGCAACTTTAGTAAACAACACACACATGCCCCTGTTTGCAATGTTATTATTATATTCTCAAGAGAAATTATTTCTATATTTGGTCAGATGTGTAAGCACCTTTCATGTGACAAGATGATTGACATTAATTTCAGGGAGTTGTCTGTTAAAAATACTTTCACAATAGTGACTAATCAGTACAAAAATGTCAACTCTGTTAATGTGCATAGAAAAATTCCTGTTTCTCCTAATAACAAACAAAGATGATAATAAAATATACTCAGTGATGCTGAGGATTCAAAGAAATCTCTGCTCTTATATCCTATTTGAAGACTAAAAATTGGTTAAATCTTTCTTGAAATCACATTGGTAAAATATATATATAACAATGTAAAATCCAATCTTCAACTTTTGGTAATCCACTTTAAGAGAAAATAGTATAAAATTCATATGTAGAATTATAAATTAAAGATATTGTGAGAAATGTTATTATTACTACTATAAAAAAGGAAATGATATAAATGACCAAATAACATAGAGATGGTTAAACCAATCATAATACATGTTTGAGTGAGCATTTCATGGTTGTTACCAAAGACCCAATAAGAACGACTTAGAGGAAGAAAAGTTTACTTTGGCTCATGGCTTCCAAGATTTCATCCTCCAGTGGAGTGACTCAATTGCTCTGGGCTTGGCAAAGGAAAGCAGTCAGGATGTGACAACCAGAAAGCTGAGAGATTTCTGCTCACCAAGGACAAAATATAAACCCACAAGGTACTTCCCTAAAGATCTACTACCTCCAGCCACATCCCCTTCTTGCCCCATTAATCTATATCAGTGGATTTATCCAGAGTAGATTGCATCTCTCATAATCTAATCATTCACATCTGAAAATTCTTAAATTGTCTCATACATGAACTTTTGGGAAATACCTCATATCTAAACTGATCCACCTTTGCCTCCAAATCTCATGCTTATCTCACCAGGCAAAATATATTTTGTCCATTTTCAAGAGTTCTCATAGTCTTAAAAATTTTAACATTGTCCAAAAGTCCAAGTCCAAAGACCCTGAGACTCAAGGCAAACTCTCAACATAGGTCCCTGTAAAATTTAAAAGCAAGTTGCATACATCCAATATATAATGGTACAGAGTAAACATTTTCATTGCAATAGGGACACTTACAGGCATAGAAAAAAGGGATGGGACCAAAGCAAGACTGAAATCCACTTGGACAAACAAATCCTATAGCTCCTCATGCAGCATCTGTGGCACATGTCATTGTAATGCTTTCTCCAAAGGGATTATGTAGTTTCACCTCTATGGCCTTTCTAGTTGCAGCCCACACAGCCTCTCTCTTAACTAGCTTCTGCTCCATCCCCACAGCTTTCCTTTGCAGATGTTCCATATCACTGGTATCTCTTAATCTTGGGGTGGGGTGTCTCCATGACAGCTTTTACACATCTTCATGAATAGCCCATTCAGGGGCTGCCCACAGGGACTCTGACTCTGCTACACTTTTCAGTGCCTCCCAGACCATCCTTTGAAATCTTAGTAGAAGTGTGCATTACTCTCTAACTCCAGCATCCTACATTCCTGCAGAACTCATACCACATAGTTGATGCCAAGGTCTGCCACTATCTTGAATAGTAGCTAGCCAAACCTCCTGAGACTACAGCTGCAGAAGTCTCTGAATGTTTGTGTGGCTGAGAATGATGAAACAACTTCTTAGATCCCCTATACAAACAGGGTGCCCCCATGGTTTGTTAAAAGGATTTTCACTTTTACCACCTTAATCCTGAGATTAGCATGGTCTTGCCAACTCCTAAGATGTCCTCAAGTCATCTTCCTAATGTCTCTGTGCAAAGTACTTAGCATCTCTTTAGTGACTGTATTATATTTAACAATAACACCTTCCTTAGCCCCAGATTTGCTTACACTTTTCTGGCCAAACTACAAATATTTCAAATCTTTCTGCTTTTCTTTCTGTTCCATATTATCACAGTAAACTTTTCTAAAAGAACTAGTAATGTCCCTACTGAATGCTCTTTGACTTGAAATTTCCTTCACCAGACTAATTAGTACATCACCTTTAGATTAAGCCTCACAGGAAGTCTTAGAACATGGGCAAATTTTAGACAACTTCTTTGGAAGAGCATAATATTCAATTTCCAATAAAGTCTTCCTTCTCTGAAACCCTGTGAACCCAGTCTTTACTGTTCACAGTCCTGTCAGCATTCTAGTCTTCTGGGCTCCTACCAGAATTGCCCATTAAACTCCACTAGCAACATAAAGCTTTTCTAGATTGTATCTCTAATCTTTTCAAAATTCCTTTCCCAGCCAAACAGCTCCAAAGGCTTCTGAACCACATAGTCAGGTTAGTATCAGCAATGACCTCACTTCTTGTTACCAATTTCTGTTTTCAGTCTTTTGTTGTTGCTGTTGCTGTGACCCAACAGGAACAATTTAGATGAGGGAAAGTTTATTTCGGCTCATGGTTTCAGAGGGTCAATCCTCTAGTCAGTTGACTCAGTTGGTTGGGGCCCAAGGGGAGGCAGAACATCATGGCAGAAGGGCTTGACAGAGGAAAGCAGCTCAGGTCATGACAACCAGGAAGTGGAGAGATTTCTGCTCACCAAGGACAAAATATAAAGCCAAAAGGCACACTCCCAGAGAACTACTTCATCCAGTCATGTCCTACCTACATACCTATGGTTCCTGCCCAGTTAATCTATATCAATGGATTAATTCACTGATTAGATTATACCTCTTATAATCTAATCATTTTGCCTCTGAAAAATTCTTGCATTTTTTCACACATGAGCTTTTGAGGACAGTTCCTATCTAAACCATAACAATGCATTTTAATTTTTAATTAAGAATATTTGAAACATACCATTAAGTTACAAATGTAGACTATATATAAAGCAGGGATTCCCAAAGTCTAGTACAGAAACTGTTGGGGTCCTTAAGACTCTTAGAGGTTCTGTGAAATCAAAATATTTTCATGATGATATTAAAGCATTACTGATCAAGACATTGCTGTATTTAATTCATATATAGTGGAATTTTCCAAAGGTTATAGGACACATCACAATGTATCTGAAAAGGCTATTCAATTACTTTTCCTTCTTTCAGTTTCATTTTTATATGAGACTACATTTTCATTATGTACTTTAGCCAGAACAACATATCACAATAACTTGAATGCAGAAGTAAGTGTGAAAATTCAGTTGTTTTCCCCTGTCAGACATTAAAAAGATTTGGAACAAAAAACTTCCTCTATTTTCAGTAAATATTTGCTATTTTTTAAGTAGTTATTATCACTATAATTAGTATCACTAAAATATGTCACTTGAGTTAATTAGCATGTAACATTTATTGCTGCTGTCTTAAATAACTAAATGTTTTTCTACCCATTTTAATATATAACATTTAATATAGCAAAAAATATCAATATCAAAACCCAAACATAAAATTCTGCGTATCTTCAATAACTTTTAGGCTGTGAAGAGGTTCAGATGCCAAAACCTTTGAGAATTCCTGTTATATAAAACATTGTTTTCCTATTATAAGGAGGAGCTGGGAGGAATTTGCTGAACTGTTGGGACTGTGCTGGATTGCTAATTATCTATGACAGTTGATTTAAGGGTTATTGCTATTTTCACATCTTTTAAAGCTTTTTTTCTGTGTTTCCAAAACTTTCCGCTTTAGAATGCATGTCTTTTACATTGGATGAAAGGTATTTTGTTTAATTTGTACTGTTGTTCTTCACTTTTAAAAAATAAAAACCTCCCTGCTCCTAAGTCATCATTTAGAACCTATGATTGTAAAGCGTCTCTTAATTACAGTTACATAGAGTCTCATCCCATAAAATTCTGCCAGATTTAAGGTCTGCAGACAAATTGGCCATAAGCTATATGGAGGTAGAATTTAGCAATGTAATTTGCACTACACCAGCAGTTTCCAGAGAAATGGCCTTTAAAATGCTACTGAGCAGAGGAGGTATCTTCCAAAGTATATTTATGTCCAGGCTGAGATAAAAATTAATGTTGTACTTATTTATTCATAGACCCTATTGCCATAGTATCTTAAAGTTTTCAATGACCTTAATTCGCATTCATTTCAAAACCTCACCAGTACCAGTCTCCCAACTGGTGCTCAATACCTGTGTACTTAGATACTTCCCAGGTCCAAAGACTTTGACCAACACATTCCATAATTAAACAACTCTGATTGCTTTTAAGAATCTAGCTGAATTATGATTTTCTTTATAATTCAAATCAAACCTAGATATGTGATCTTGGGTTTGTTACACAAGTCAAACACCATGTTCTTAATGTGTTCTTGATAGGGCATGTTCTCACAGAGTTGTTAAATATTAAGTAGGATAACATATGACCATAACACAGAGCAGTACGTGATATGCATTGATGTATAATTGACACAATATCTATCATTTTTTTATTTCCAAATACCCACAAACTTGTTCTGAAGGCAGACAAAATGACCCTTTCTATTTCTTAGGAACATTCTAGGACCTGTGTACTTCTGTTCAATAGATCCTATCCACTGCTATCTTCTCAATTTTTACAACTTCTGCAAATCTTCCCAGTCTGCTAGGATTTCTCTCCTGATCTTCAGCATTTCTAGAGGACATTTTGTCTGGGATACCTTCTGCTGCCCCTGTGCCTGCACCTCAAACTGCTGAACCAGCTAGGTGGACTGTCTTCTGTTTCCTTCACCATCTTCCACTTGGTGTCTTGCACAGCCTCTCTGTGGGCTGCCACATCATCTCCATCTGGGGTTTCAGATTTCTCCTCCTCTTGGGGCATTTTTTTACAGTGTATTATTTTATTTGTTCTTTTTCAGTTATACATGACAGAGTGTGTTTTGACATACTATTCATACGTAGCATGTAACTTCCCATTCTTGTGGTTGTACATGATGTGGAATTACACTGGTCGTGTATTTATATGTGAACATAGGAAAATAATGTCTGATTATTTCTATTGTCTTTCCCATTCCATTCTTCTTCTCTTCCCCCTGTCCAATCTGGTGAACTTCCTTTTCTCCCTCCCCTACCTGCTTACTGTGAGTCAGCCTTTGTTTTCTTGGGGATGGCTTGTTTTACTTAGCATGATAGTCCACAGTTCTATCCATTTACCAATATAATTTCATTCTTCTTTATGGCTGAGTAATATTCTACTTTGTTTGTGTACCACATTTTATTCATCCATTCATCTGTTGAAGGGCACCTAGTTTTGTTTTATAGTTAACTATTGAAGTTGCTATAAATATTGATGTGGCCATGTCACTACATAGTATGTGGATTTTAAGTCCTTTGGGTATATGCTGAGGAATGGCAAAACTGGGTCAAATGTTGGTTCCATTCCAAGTTTTCTGAGGCATCTCCACACTGCTTTCCATAGTGGCTGCACCAATTTGCAGTCCCACCAGCAATGTATGAGTGTATCTTTTTCCCTACATCTTTGCCAACACTTATTGTTATTTGTATTCTCAATAATTGCCATTCTGACTAGAGTGAGATGAAATCTCAGTGTAGTTTTAATTTGCATTTCTCTAATTGCTAGTGATGTTGAACTTTTTTTATATATTTTTTGACCTATCATATTTCTTCTTTTGTGAAGTGTTTGTTCAGTACCTTTACCCATTTATTGATTGGATTATTTGTTTTTTGGTGTTAAGATTTTTTAGTTCTTTATATATCCTGGAGATTAATGCTCTATCTGAGGTTCAGGCAGCAAAGATTTTCTCTCATTCTGTAGGCTATCTCTTCATGTTCATGATTGTTTCCTTTGCTGTGAATAAGCTTTTTAATTTGATATCATCCCATTTATTGATTCTTGATTTTACTTCTTGAGTTTTAAGAGTCATGTTGAGGAATTCAGTTCCTAAGCTGACATTCTAGAGATTTGGGCTTAATTTTTCTTGTAGTAGGCACAAGATCTCTTGTAGTAGGCACAGGGTCTCTGATCTATTGCCTAGGTCCTTGATCCACTTTGAGTTGATTTTTGCTCAGGGAGAGAGATGGGGGTCTGATTTCATTTTGTTACATATGAATTTCCATTTTGAAGGCACTTTTAAGTCTCCTTGCTTATTTCTTATAAATTTCCAGTCTCCTCCTCCATCATGGTGGCTCCCAGGAGTAAAGGTATTAAATAGAAATCTGGCAGAATCCTAAAATATTTGGTTAGCATTTTCTCATCTTTCTCTATTATTCATGATTAGATAATGTCTCAGGCTGGTTCTCATCCAGAAAGATTTTCTTAAATGTAAACTCCCAAATGTCAATAACTCTCCAAATTCTTCACCATTAATTCATACTTCTCCCAGCAGAAGACTATAACTACCCACAACCATATGGAGAAAAGAGAAGAGTGAGAATTGTATCATCATATACATGTTACTATTGTGGTGTTTGCCCTTATACTGCGAGTTTGGAGATTCTAAATAGACCAAGGCTAGCTTCCATAGTTACCCATGCCAAAATCCAAAATTCTGCAGATATATAAGCCAGATGGACACATAGCCCTTACATTGCTTAACCTCTAGCTCACCCTACTGGGTGCTCCAAGTGAAGACATATTTGTTCAAAAAATAAAAAGGGAGGGGGGATGAAAACCATTATTCAGATGGCTATTAAAAACAAAATTCAACTTACATCTTGCTTTGAAGAGTCCAAGGTTTGGAAGGAGAGTGGCAGGTTTGAAAATTTCTGCATTTATACTGACTTGTTTCATAGGAGAATTCTGATAGAGTATGGAAACTAGTTCTTGACGATGTCATGAGATAACATATGAAAACTCTTCAATTAGGGCCAAATGCACCAAAGGGCCAAGATTAATGTGTCATTCAGCTTCATTTCCTTTTCTTCTGCATGTTGTGCAAAACCTGAACTATTTTCATACTATAGTGTATAGGGGAGAATTTGCCAACTGCTTTCAACAAAGAGAAATCTGTCAATCGTACTCTTCCTAGCACATCAGTCTCCCACATTTACTCATGAGAATAAGAGTTATAAGACAACTACCAAAGCCACTGTTGTTAGCATACTGTGAGCAACTTTAATATTCCATAGTTTTGGGGTAGACTCTTCCTGAAAGTTTGATTTTTCTGAGTCCTGCTCTTTTTTGTTTGGTTGGTTTTTGTTTTGGTACTGGGGATTGAACTCAGGGGTATTTAACCACTGAGCAACATCCCCAGCCCTATTTTGTGTTTTATGTAGAGACAGTGTCTCACTGAGTTGCTTAGCACCTCGCCATTGCTGAGGCTGGCTTTGAACTCGCGATTCTCTTGTCTCAGCCTCTCTAAGTGCTGGGATTACAAGCATGAGCCACCGCGCTTGGCTTGAGTCCTGCTCTTTAATGTCCCCAACCTGCACCTTCCTTTCCTACACAATCTTCAACAGTCCCTCAATTTATATTGGCACAATGAGCTGTCCCACTAAAATGGTGTCAATATTATGTCCTATGTTCTATATTGCAAAATTTCATTAGCCAACATTAGGCCGAAAAATTGCTTCAAAATTTTCATGAATGTAACTACTCTCCTCATGTCCATCGGTTCACTAGTGCTTTTGCCATTAATCACTGTGATGGCACATTATTAAATGTTACTTTTCTGTCTTCTTTTAGAACTTCAAAGGGTTTCATTTTGAATTTATCCTGTATTTGCATTCCATGTAAGTCTTCATATGTGTCTGTTTGTATGCATATATCACATATGTATACCTATATCTGTTTATGCATGTGTGTATTTATATTTTAAAAACTACGCATATAAGTTTCATTTTTAATATTTCAAAATAATATATGAGAAAGGTGCAGTGGCACACACCTGTAATCCCATCTACTTGGAGGGCTGAGGCAAGAGGATCACAAGTTGTGAGGCCAGTGTGAGTAGCTTAGAAAGACCCTGTCTCAAAATTTAAAGAGGGCTGGTGATATATATCAGGGGTAGAGGCCCTAGGTTCAGGTTCAATCCCCAGTACCACAAATAACAATAACAATAATAATAAAGTGTATGTAAGTTGTGAATCCATTAGATGTATAAATCCATTATGCATTTTTATATTTTATTATATGTGTTTTATATATATATACACACACACACAAATATATGTGTGTTCATGTGTTCCTGTGGGTTTGCGAAAGTGAGATACTCAAAACTGAGAGTTCATTATATTTCACCTGTCGTTACATAATCAAGATAAGTGGAAACTCAGTGGGTTTATCAGAAAGAAACGATTTTGCAAATGCACACCATATGCAGTTTTGCCTCACTGATCAACAACTCTGCTGACTTGAACCCTCACTGATGAATCACCATTCTGAGAAAGGCAGGGATGAGAAGCTGTTTAATTGAAGTACCTTTGGAAGGTGTTATCCTTTTTAATTTGCTTAGAATTATTGATAGAACTTCCTTCTTACTTGTTCTCTCAGTCTTAGGTGTTTGGTCACAATGACCAGGCTTATCTATGCAGACTATTGGATTTCATGCACAGTTGAGCTCATGTAGAACAGAAGAGTGGCCTTGGCTGCTGAAATCAGGGAAGCAATGATCCTAGCAGGTTGTATGATCCCCTGGGGGTCAACAGCTGTCTGCCCTCCTTTGTGGTAGCAAAATCCATTTTGCTCTGCCCACATGGACTGAGAGACTGCAGGGGATCTCTTTAGCTCACAGAATTTTGGCTTCCTCATTTATGAAACATGACCAGACACATTAATTTCAGTGACAGGCAGAAGATTAGAAGAAAATCAGATAAGCCTGAGCAAATTGTAATTATCGAACACATACTGCCATAAGAGTAGCAGACTAGAATCAGAAAGAGACCCTGGGTAGGGAACCAGAATGTAAATAAGAAGAAGCTGAGTGATGCTCTCAATTTTTGAAGCGATATCCAATCTATTCCTATATGATCAAAGAGGCTTCCAACACAGTTTTTGCTGGAGCACGACTCACATTCAGCAACCAGGCAACCTTGAGGACTCTGGGTTCTGTTGTCCACAGGATGAAATTCAAACTTTAAATTTGAGGTTTAAGTCCCTTCCATCATTAAGCTTCAGTTTTTCTTAGCACCATCATTACCCACAGTATTTCTCTCAAGCCCTCTGAGCATGACTCACCACTTTCTATGCAAAGCTGTCTCATTCAGTTCCTCCTGGATCTACCTACGTAAAGTACTTTATTAGATTTCTTCTCTAATTCCCTGACTAAGATGTGATATATCCCTGTCTCTTTTATAGGATTTTGTTTGTGCCCTTCCATGGCACTGACTTCTTCAGAGTTTAGATGATAATTACATATCTGCTTATCTGTTTGCTTGATATCTTTTTTTTTTGGTACTGAGGATTGGAGTCAAGGATACTCAATCACTGAGCCACAGCCCCAGCCTTATTTTGTGTTTTATGTAAAGATAGGGTCTCACTGAATTGCTTAGCACCTCGCCATTGCTGAGGCTGGCTTTAAACTCGCAATTCTTCTGTCTCAGCCTCCCAAAGTGCTGGGATTACAGGTGTGCGCCACTGCACCCGGCTGCTTGCTTTACCAGACTCCTTAAGGACCTCATTCGGGCATTCTCCCATTATTTATTGGAGTCCTTTGCATGGCTATAATAAGTGAAAAAAAAAAAAAAAAAAGCACTATTTGATGAGAAAATAAGTGAGTAAATACATGCAAGGCATCCAATAATTTGATTTCTTGACACTATGCTAACATTAACCTGAGATCACAGCACTTCACTTTATCTGTACAATAAAAAATTTGGATTATTTTATTACTCCAGAAGATTCTATAACCAAATCCAGGTGGAATTTATTCAACTTTAAGGACTGATAACTTCAATCTTATTCAAAATGATGAGTTTAGAATTGGCACTACTCTTCATAATAAAAGATTGTCCTGTGCAGTATAGGGGATTTAGCAGCATCTCTGGTCTTTACCTACTAGAAGATTCCTGAAGCATCTGCCCTCTAGTCATGACAATGAAAAAGTTCTCCTGGGGTAAAATCACCACGGTTGAGAACCACTGATCCAGACACTAAAAAAGAGGTAATTTGAACCCTATGACAGCAAATAAAAGGAAAATTATAGATACAGATAGTTCATGAATATAAGTGTAAAACCCTCACCAAAACATTAGCAAATCCAATTCAAATGAGTGTAAAAAGAAAATTTACCAAGGTAGGTTTTTCTCAATTTTATTTAATAGATAAAATCTGCAAATATCTCCTGCCATATTAACAGATTAAAGGAGAAAACCCATATGATTATTTCATTGGTTTCAAACTAAACATTCTGTGAAATTCACCTCACTCATGATTAAAACAAACCAGAAAAAAGTAATAAATTAGCATAGAAGTATATTCCATAACTGGTTAATATTTTTTAAATATTTTTAAAAGATAACAGATGTATTGTAAATAGGACAGTGTTAGGATTCCCTTTTATATTAGAAGCAAGGCAAAAATTGAAGTCTTCTATGTTGATAATGACAGTTTCATCTTTTTTCTAATCATTTTAATTTATTATCCATGTCTTATTAAGCTGACCAAGACCCCAATGTACTGGTAGACATTGGTTCAAGGGAAAAGAAAAGATTGAATAAAAACTTCTGGATTTCAGAGGATGGAAAAATTCATGCCAGACCTCAGGGAAAATAGAAGGTAATAATAAAAACCTAGAGAGAAAGGAACACTGACTTGAAAGCAGCAAAATCAGAACAGAGAGGGTTTAAAACAGAGTGAAAATGGAAGAGCATAACCTTGAGGGAAAATGATGCAAAAGTAGTTGGAAAATTACAAAGAGATCAAGATTAATAGAAAGAAAAGAATACTTATGTCAAAAAGAAAAAGGACGCCCCGCTTTCACTTGATTGGTTTTCTTTAAAATGGAGAATAGAACAAAGGAAACAGAAAATATAATAAAATATATAATGAAAAAATATTCCTAAAGTACAAAAAAAAAGCAACAACCTGAAAAAGAAGTTTGAAAGGACACACTGTATTTCCAGAAGCTGACAGAACTACAAAGCCAAAACTTATCCTAGAGTCATTGAACTTCAAGGATTAAGCAAACAAAGGCCTCAGAAATCTGTTATTATTTCTATGAATCAACTGATATTCAAACTGGATCTATTTAAGAGAGATCTGAAGCTAAAAACAATATGGCAATTGTGGCTCCAACAGGCATAAACGTTATAAACTCTAACAACATACGATAGCATAATTAATAATAAATCAGAGATTAATGTTCCTTAGAAAATTAATTCTTAAGAAATTAAGAGGAAATGTAACTGTACTGATTTACTCATCTTTCAGAGCAAAAATTCAACCTATTAATACACATAGATACCTCAAAAAATACAGATTGTTGTATTTTAATTATGATTATTATATTAACCACAACAAAGGCTAAGATTATGTTAGTAACTCTCCAGATCTGCTGAAAGCAATGTATTCATGAAAACCCTTGACTCTGAACTTAAAAACCTTCCCTTGCTGGTTAAGTCCCAAGCACTCTCTCTTGCTTTTACTTAGGGTCCTGTTTTCAGCTATGATTGAATGAATAAAGGAGTGTGTTAGAAAGTGAAGTTGATAAAAGATCATATACTGTGGTTTTACTCTTGGTCAAGCATTCTGCTAATCATTTAAAATGAATTTTATAATTTAATCTTCATAACAATCTTCTTACTATTTTACACCTAGCCCAAAGCAGAAAGAGATTGATGAACATGCCCAGGTTGGTATCTGAACCCTGGCATCCCCTGTGTCTGGTTCCCGTGTTAACTACTTTGCTGCACAGCAAAGTCAAAACAATAACACATGCTTTTCTGAAATTTCAATGGACTCCTAACATGTATTTAAAGATTTAGGGTACATGAGTCACCTCCTGCCCAGCTGCACCTCCACCAGGGAACTTCTCACTCTTTCAGCAGGTAGAGAGGAACCCCAGGGGAAGAAGGATGCTCAGTGAAGCGGGTGACCTAAATCAGAGGGGGATGTGCCATCCCCAGAATCACTGCTCCAAAATAACAGCTCCTTCGAGAGCCAGGTCCACCTGGGGCACAACAAAATGGGCACAGTCCCTGACCACTCTGCCAACCACTCCTTCCCTGCAGACAGCTTGAGGTCTGAGTGCTCCCCACTCAGTAGATACTATCAGGAGACCAGAAGATGCCTGTGAACCACAGAGCCTTGGACAAGTCCCAGTTTGGAGGAAGCAGCCCAGGAAGCAATCAACCCTTACCTCTATGTGTTCAGCTAGAGACCTGTGCCACTGGAGATCTCCCAAGAGATTTTACAGTACCAGGAGAAGGTCATCATATGACTGCAGAAACACTGTCACTTCTTTGAGACATTTTAGTTTTCAAGTAAGATAAACCTAGAATTTCTCACTCATTACTAAATCTCTTTCCATAGCCCGGCATCCTAACACTGGCTCTTTCATGCTTCCTGACCTATTAACAGTACTTGCAGTCCCATGTGGCAACTATGGATCTCCAATTGTCACCTGCTACTCAGCTCTGCATTCCCTGTGTCTGGAAGAAAAGAGTTTGATACATGCAAATATCAATACATTTGTGAAGTGAGTGAAGGACAAATAAGCTGTTCAGCAAACATAAAAGCCTAACCAGTGGAGCTGAGTCAAAGTTAACTGCTGATTCCATAGAGAAGGCTGTCTTCTTAACCCATGGTCCAGGGAGACTTTCCAAAGTCCAGACCCATAACTGAACCTGTAAGTAAATCTAGGAGTTGTGGGTCATTCTTTGCGTATCAAAATCAGTATTTTAATATATATATAATATATATATTATCACAAAGCATTGTGTTTGTGCATGTATGATTAATATGAAAAAGATATGCTGCTAATTCTCAAAAAAAAAAAATCAGTATTTTAATTAGAATTCAAGGTACTGGGCTGAGGGTATAGCTTAGTAGGAGAATATTTGATTAGCATGTGTGAGATCCTGAGTTCAATTCCCAATTAAAAAAAAAAAGATTCTGATGCTATATTATTTTACATATAATATATGGCATAGTATGCATGTTACATATTTACTAAAGGCATACATTAAAGAGAGCTTGTTATCATACAGGAATAATTACTTTGACATTTTAACGTATTCCTTTCTTATTGTCATTCCTATTATCGTAACCTATGTATAAATAGCTAGCTAAATACCCAAAAAGATCGAGTATATGTATGTCAACAGATAGATGTGACTTCCAAAAGATGTGCATGTTTTAATCCCTAGAAAATGTACATATATTCCTTTAAGTAGCTGTAGGAGCTTTGTAGATGTGAATAAGAACTTGACTTGCAAAGATGATCCTGGATTGCTTTGAATGGACCCGACATAATAAAGAAGACAGGAAGAGGAAGTCAGGAGGTGGAGGAAGACAGGAAAGTCAGAATCAAAAGAGAGGCAAAGACAGGAGCAGAGGCTTGACTGATGCAAAGGGGGGATGAGTTAAGGAAAGCCAGAGACCTGGAAAGGCTGGAAAAGGCAAGGGACAACTCCCCCAGCATCAGGAATGAGCAGCCTTGCAGCATGTTTAGACTTCTAGTTTCCAGAATTTTACTCGAATACATTTGTGTTGTTTTAACTCACTAATGTCTGGTGGAAACCTAATGGAGATACTGTATTAGTTTCTTAAGGTTGACATAAGTATTTACAGTAATTGAGGGACTTAATACAACAAAATTTATTCTCTCACAGTTTTGGTGGGCTCGAAGTTCAAAATAAAATGGCAGGATATTTGCACTCTCCAGAGGCTCCGGAAAGAGTTCCCTCTTGCTTCTCACTAGCTTCTGCTGGGTGCCAGCAACCTTTGGCACTCTCAACTTACACACGTATCAGTCCAATCCCCACCTGTCATCACACAGCATCTTCCTGTCTTCATTTGACCTTCTTATGTGGACATCACTCATTGGACTTAACACCCTTCCTAATGCATTTTGGGCTGAACTTGGGCAATTACATCTACAAAGATCCTGCTTCCAAATAAAATCATGTTCCTGTATTCCTAGTGAATATTAATTTTGCAGAGAAAGGAACATGACTTAACCCAAGTAGATAGATAGATAGATAGATAGATAGATAGATAGATAGATAGACAGTCAGACATTCTTTGACAATATTTTCACTGTATCTTGATTTTTTATTGTGTTCTTATAGGCAAATTGTGCTTATTCATTTCAGCAATAAGACATTTTTATACTTGCCAAAGCATAAATACCACTAGAAAAATTGCTCTCATTTCTAGTGCCATATTCTACATGCAGGATTGACAAACTGAAACTTAGTTTAGGAAGGAAAAAGCAAGATGGAGAATGAACTCCAAACCATTTCTCATGAAGGACCACAGAAGGAAATAGGTAATTAATCAAGAGTAGGAAAGCCCCAGGGAATACATTGAGGACATTTTCAAAATCTGGATGTACTTCCCCAGTGAAGAGAAATTAATCTTGTTTTGTTTCTCCCTAATGTGTGGAATCAAGACAAATGGACCAAAAACCATCCCAAGGGTGAGAAATTGTTACAATGTTGACCTCCTGACTCTGGTTCCTTCCTCTTTCAGATCTTGGATCTCAAATGTTTCAGTTTTAATGGCACTATAGTTCCTTCAAACAAAAATTTACTTAGGTGTTTTGTTTTGCTTGGGGATGAGCCCAAGGGCACTCTACCACTGTGCTCCTTTCCCAGTCCTTTATGTTTCTCATTTTGAGACAGGGGTTCATTAAATTGCCCAGACTATCCTTGAACTTGAGATTTTCTTGCCTCAGACCTCCAGGCACTGGGATTACAGGTATGTGCCATGGCATCTGACCTCTTAATTATTTTTTGTCAAAAGCTATGAATGGTATGAGATTTTAAAAACTGTTGAGAATTGCTAAGAGTGTGAGATTTAACCTTACTTGTAAGTTAACAAGTTATCCTCTCAGTTTCATAGGTGCTATAGAAGCTATGAGACTCTTGGGTCAGATACAAAGAATAGCAATAGTGGTATCCAGAGTATTGTTATTTTCTTGACCATTGTCCAACTCTCAGATCCCACAGTGCACAGCAAAAAGGAAAATGTGATACCTAAACATGTCTTTACATTACAGGAAAGAAACTTTGAGCTTTGGGAACACTAATATTTTATAAGGATCTCTAAGCAAGCTTCCCAAGCCTCTACCCTAGAAAGACATCATTACTTTAGGAACAAGATTGAAAACAAAACTGTCATTATCATTGTTCGCAAGATGTAAAAAAATGCGAGAGACCCATAGAGAATTTTCTTCCAACAAGATCCAACTCCCTCCTTCATTTCTGTATCAATTTAACTTATGCTTAATTTTCCCTGATTAATTTGACTGACAGGTACTGGGACCAATTCCATTCAATTTGTCTCATACAAAATTTAATTAAGACTGCTACGAATAGGACCCTCTAATCAGCAACATGAGGAAATATTGACCCCAACCATGTCCCTTCTCTCCTTAGTCTTAGGATCCAGAACTCAACCACCTGAAGAAATCCCATAAACTATTGGAATCCATCTTTAAGATTCAACTTGCTTTCCCCTTAAGTTTCTATATTGATATTTCTACTTGACTTGAGGTGCTAATCCTGGATGTATTAGTGATTGCATAGATTCTGCTTTGATTCATAATGCAGGAATCTAGGACAATTCCACTATCCATAATAAAACTTACAAGTGAATTGGGACTGACCTAAATGCCTTCTGGGTTCAAATTTGGTGTCGTTGGTTTCTTCACCTTAAGTCAAGAACAAATTTCATATAAACTTTTCTAATGACTGACTCCCATTGTAGAAAAATACACCTATCCTTTTGCACCATGTGCAAAAATGAGTGGGTTATTCCTCTAAGAAGTTATTCCTTCAAGTAACCAGAAATCTATGAAGCCATCCAAGTTTGAATGATTTACCAGTGGTATTTTTTTATAAAAACATCAGCAATTTCTGCCCATCTCTAAGGAGTGATCACCGTGCTTCTTGAATGCCTTCCTTTGTATTTCCTGGCTTCCATACAGAAGCATAATCTCAAGGGCACATGTGGTTCCCTGCAGGAAAGAGTTGCTTATAATCCTTGGTACCTTCCAAGCGTGGTATTATTGGTCAGGATCTTCTAACTTCAGAGATTACTTGAAGGAGTTTCTTGGAGAAATAACTCATTTTTTCGCATCCTGAAAAAAAAACTAGGTACGCTTTGTAATAATAATGCATTGCAGAGAAGTGGGCATCGATCCTACTCTAGAAAGTGGAGTGGATCAAGGAAATCTTTCCAAGGAAGCCTTCAAACTGAATTTTTGAGAACAAAAAGGAATTGGTAAGAAAAATGCTGATCTTCATCCCACCTTGCAGCAGAGGAAAATAAAAAGGGAGATGTTGATGCAGAATAATACAGAAAAAATTATGAGAGGAGCAGCAAGAAACGATACTGATTGGCTAAGTGTGATAAGCAGGTGAGATTTGGAGAGAATGAAGTGAGAAGCAGAGTGAGATGAAGATGGAGCTAGACGTATGGTCTGCGGGGTTGATGAAGGATTCTGTAAGGCATGGGAAGACTTCATTGCAGATGGCAGAAATGCATGTGGGAGGAAAAGGTCACATCTCAAAACAGGAAGCCAGAAAGGCTAGCTCCCATAATCCCCTCGAATAGCATACCCCAATCAACCTAAGGATCTCCCACCTCTTAAAGATTTTTCACCAACTGTCAATACCATCATTCTGGGGAACCAAGCTTCTACTGACTGAATCATTGGGGGAGGACAGTCAAATCACATCAAAACCATAGCAAACATGATTCCAGGCTTCCAGCTTTGATAGCAGATAAGAAAGTGGGTGGCAGTGAAATTCTCTCAGATACAGGAATCAAAGCATAGTACTTTTAAAAGTGATTGACAAGTTTAGATGAACATGCTAAGTATAGATACCCACCAATGTCTAAAAGTCAATTTGGAAGTTATCAGCATATACTTGTACCTACAATCTGGGGACTAGATAGGAATTTCTATAAGGAATATAATTAGGAAGGTCTAAAGGAGGAACTCCTAAGACCACCAACATGTTAACAGCCTGGGGTGGCAGGGAGGGAGCCAGTGGAGATCAGAGGACACAGAAGACCTTGGATGAAGTTGTTCTGTGAGAGCCCCGTGGGAGACAGTAACAAAAGAGGAGAAATGTGCATGTGATTTAGCAAAATGAAATTGATAGGGAGAGAAAAGTTCTGTGGGAAGGGAGAACAGAAGCTAATTGTAGTGATCTGTCAGTGCTATTATCTGGCATGTACTGAGTATGTCCTTTAGTCTTCAGAAAAATTTCATTATATAATGTTGATTATTTCTAAGAATTAAAAGGAAATTCTTTGTGCTGAGGTTTCCCAGAGTCCCTGCCCTTTTGAAAGGATAACCAAGAGGAATCTCACTCATTCATGTTGATTGCTGGGCAAGCTTGCCCCACACAGAATGGAAGACTGTACTTAGAGAATATCACCCAAACGGCAAGAACGTGATTTTGGCAATGGAGGTGATAAGGTGGTCTGCTCACGATTGAAAGTTTGTCAAATCTTATTGGAGAAACAAAAGAAAATGGCTAAGAAATATACAGTTGAGTCGGACACTGACACACCTCATATCAATGAAGATAAGCTGTAATAATAAACAATTCCACCAGTCTGGCACATCTATTTTCTTCAAGATGCATGACCCTAAAATTTCATAAAAGTGTGTCTGGAAGGAAATAGGAACTGTCACTGCTGTTAAGTTCAAAATGAGCAGGGAAAAAAAATCCAGTCTCAGGTAATGAGGTTTTTAAATCCATCTCAGACTGCAACACATTAATTCACTGCCTTCTGGTCTGAGGTGTTGCCTGGGTGTGGTGTGTCTGAGTTTCATGGGACATCTAGGATGGGGCAAGGGGTGGGTTTTCAACTGACCCAAATATTAATCTCTTCTGTACCATTCAGCAGGAGAGCTAACCTCTCTGAGCATCATCATGGGTTTTATTTACATTCTGTTGTTTTTGTTTGTTTAAAGAAGTTTTGTTTTTTTCTTTTTTAATGTTTTCTCAAAGACTACTGAGAGATCCAGGCAAGGTAATGCACACTTGTAATTCCAGGGGCTCAGGAGACTGAGGCAGGAAGATCTCGAATTGGAGGCCAGCCTCAGAAACTTAGTGAAGCTCTGTCTCAAAATAAAATATAAAAAGGGCTGGAGATGTGGCACAGTGGTTAAGCACTCCTGGATTTAATCCCCAGTACAAGGAAAAAAGAAAAAAAAAAGACAATTGAGAAGACTCAATTACCTGTCAAACTATTCCAACAATACTGTGAAATACTTCCTTAGTCTCTTCCTTCCTTCTTTTTCCCTTGCTTTCTCTCCAGTGAACATCTGTTTCTTCAGGAAAAGAGCCTGACTTCTGGGGAGCCTATGTGCTACTTTTCCAGAAATTTAGAACATTTTTGTGGTAATAATTTTCCCCAGATGATGGGTGTTAATTTGTAAGTGTCCCTAGAGGCAGGAAGGCCTTCAAAGATCCAGGGTTCTCCTAAGCAGATGGACATTCACCAGGAACTCAATGACAGTAAGAACAAAACGCTTTCAAATTGCAGAGTGACTCAGCTTCTAGGAGGGCCATAGGCAGTTTTCCATCTCATTTACAAAGCACCACTCCTCATAAACCCTTGAATAAAGAACATTTCTTTCCCAAGAAAACAACCTCTCACCTCTCCAGTCTCTGAAGTTGGATGGAACATTGCTATCTGAGCAAGAAACATTGTTTTGTAGTGCAAATCACCCTCATCTCCAGACCTGGCAAGATGAATGTGTGTCCTTTTGATATCACAGCTATCAGTACTTCTTGACATCAAGGTATAAATTGTTATTCAAGAGTCACAGTTATCCAAAAATGTCATAGAAGGGAAACTCAACTGATGTCTTGCAAGTGAAAATTTAAGCCAAAATCTCTCCTTTGCACCCCTTGTTGGGAGATCTAATCCCTTAGTCCACATGTAGGCTGAGCTTTCTACCACTGAGCTATACCTCTAGCCCTTTTTATTTTTTATTTTGAGACAAAGTTTCATAAAGTTGTGGAGACTGGCCTTGAACTTGTGATCCTCCTGCCTTAGCCTCCTGAGTTGTTGGGATTACAGGCTTGTGTCACACATAGGCATAAAAATAATGTTCACTGATACCCAAATTTACAGCCAATAAAAGATAAAGAAACAAAAATGAAGTAAAAGGAGAAGCCATGGGCAGATGGATGCATCCAAAGTACATGTCAGCTAGAATTTACATAAGAGAGTGACAGTTGAATATATGAAATAGAGAAGACCAAAGGCTTCTGCAGTTAGCGAACATTTCACACTGAGTGGTGAACCACACAAATAAGGCCCCCTAGGGTGTCCACAGCACAGAGAGGACTGTCAGTGCTGACCCTGCAAACATCTCAAGAGGCCAAGACTAGTACTGTATGATTTGGAAATATTTTCATCCAAAATAGACAATACTAAATAAGGATCAGACTCTAAGTATTAGTTTCAGGTATTCAGAATTTAATTTATGTGAAAAATGGATCTCTCAGCACTACTGGGAAAGGATAGCAGAAAAAGAAGAGGGTGATGTATAGCCAGGCTCACAAATGCTGCTGAGGGTGTGGAGAGAAGGGAATGTACTGTTGGTGGGAATTTAAATTACGACAGCCAATGTGGAGAATAGTATGGAGGGTCCGCCTCAAACTAAATATAGATCTACCATATATACAAAGGAAATGGCATCAGCGTTTTTCCATATTATCATTGGTGTATTGGAGTTATCTATAATGGTGGGGAAATTAGCATATCAAAGAGATACCCACACGCCCACTTCTATTGCTGCACTGTTCACAATAGCTAAGATAGGGAGTCAGCCTAGATGTGCATCAATGCATGAATGGATAAAGAATATGTGGTATATATACACATTGGCGTATGTAAAAAATTGACATCCTATCATTTGTAATAAAATGGATGGAACTGAAGGAGACTATTTTAAGTGAAATAAACCAGATACAGAAAGATAAATACCAGATGTTATCTGTCATATGTGGAAGCTAAAACAAGAAGAGAAGTAGATCTGAATGCAAAATAGTGATTATCTGAGGCAGGGGAAGGGTGGGAAGAAGGGTTTGGGGTAGTTGGGTAACAGGCAGATAAACACAGATAAAAGTAGGAAGTTCTGATGTTCTAAAGCTTCAGACACTGATTATACTGTTTTATGAATAACTGAAAGAGCTCAAAGACTCCATTGGCAAGGAGACTGAAACCTGAATTACCTTGATTTGATCAGTACACATTAATCAATAACTTATAAAAGAAATGTGTAAAGAGGGCCAGGCGCAGTGGTGCCACACTTGTTATCCCAGCACTCTGGGAGGCTGAGACAGGAGAATCAAGAGTTCAAAGCCAGCCTCAGCAACGGCGAGGAGCTAAGGAACTCAGTGAGACCCTGTCTCTACATAAAACACAAAACAGGGCTGGGGATGTGGCTCAGTGGTCGAGTGCCCCTGAGTTCAATCTCCAATACCAAAAAAAAAAAAAAAAAATTGTAAGGATATGGAAATACTAACTACCCTGATTTGATCATTACACATTGTATACATGTGTCAAATTATCACACTATACCCCACAAATATGTAGAGCTAAAATAATAATGATCTTGATTGTGGCACTAATTTCAAGAATGTGCAATAATAAAAATCATCACATTTTGCACTTTAAATGTGTAAAGTTTATTTTATATCAATTATTCCTCAATAAAATTGACAAAAATAATTTTCAGTTAGGTATATTTAGTTCAGAATACTTGTTAGAGTTTCTAAACTTACTGATTATCCATTTGTTTTATCAGTTTCTGAGAGAGAGGCATCGAAATGTAAAACTGTAACTGTGAATTTGTCTATTTCTCATTTTAATTCTGTATTTGTTTGCATCCAAGAGTTTTGAAGCTGCTTTTAGATTCATACATATTTATGATTATGTCTTCCAAATGCATTACAGTTATGAAATGTCCCTCTTTACCTCTTTTAATCCTGTCTTGAAGTCTACTTTTTTCTTGAAAAATAACCATTTTCCTTATATTTATTATTTTAATGGGATTACATTTTGCACACTTTTTTTGGGGGGGGGAGGTCTGGGGATTGAACTCAGGGGCACTCGACCACTGAGCCACATCCCCAGCCCTATTTTGTGTTTTATGTAGAGACAGGGTCTTGCTGAGTTGCTTAGCTCCTCGCCGTTGCTGAGGCTGGCTTTGAACCTGCAATTCTCCTGTCACAAGCCTCCCAAAGTGCTGGGATTACAGGCGTGCGCCACCACGCCCGGCTTGCACACTTCTTTTAATATAATTTTTTTCAAACTTAAAATACACGTCTGGAAGACAGCATGTAGTTTGGTGTTGCTTTTCAAAATCCATTCTGCCATTTTCTCCCTCTTTTCTAAAAACACTAAACAAGACTAAAGAGTCTTTAGTCTTTTATACTTAATACAGTTATTGATATGATTGGTTTATGTGTATATTTTGCTTTCTTTCCCATTTATTCCTCTATTGATGTTTTCCATCTTATTGCAAAAAAAAAAAAAATCTTTTTTTTTCCTTACTATTCAATTTTATTTTCTGTATTGGCTTTTCCCTCCTACTTTAGTCTTGCTCTAGGGCTAACAAAATACATTTTAAATGTATCAATATCTGTTTAGAATCAGTAATGCTTCACACTTTCCATTTAATATTCTCATATGCTTTTTCCTAAATCCTGCTTCTACCTTTCTGTCTGAGGCTTCCCATTCCCATTTCTGCTGCTGATCTCAGCAATATACTAACTTTAGCAAAACAGCTTCCATAATTCCACTCCTCTCCCCCCATCTTTTTACTTCCTTTTTATTTCTTCCCATCTTCCATTGAGCTGCCCTTAATGGAAAGAAAGTCTGAGAAAAACAAGACATCGCCTTTCATATTTGTTTATTGAATTGCCCTGCGATGGGCACTTGCTGCTCCTGGTAGACCCCAGGCTGCACGTGGGATCTTCACGCTTCCTTCTAAGGAACGGAGGTTGGCTTATTGCATGCACTTCTCCTGGGAAAAACATTCTCTCACCTGGTTTTTCTGCAAATGTCTTCTCACACTTATTTGGAAGAACACTTTGACGGATTGTAGGATTCTGATATAAAGATGTCATCTCATCCTCTTCTGGAGTCCCTTCATCCTTCTCTGTGATGAGAAGGCAGATTTCCATGTATCATTGTCCCTCTGACTATAATCTGGTGTTTTCTGTGAAGTCTTCAAGAGTTTCCCATCTATTGCTATCCTTGGTTTAATTATAATGAGTGATTTCACCTGTATTTTTCCTTCTTTGAATTTTCTATAACTCATAGATCAGCACATCAAAGGTTTTTTATTAAATAGGGGCATTTCTCAGTCTTAATTTCTTTCAGTATTTTTTGTGTCTATTTTCACTATTCCCTTCTTGAAAGTTTCTATTATACATTTGATAGTTTATATTGTCCCATGGGTACCTGAGATTCTCTTTTTTTTTTTAAATCAATTTTTTCTTTGTGCCTTTAGATAATTTCTCTTGATGTGTCTTTAAATGTACCAAATCTTCAGTCTGTTATTAAGCTTATCCTGTGATTTTTTTTCCTTTTAATTTCTCTAATTATTTTCTAAATTCAAATTTTCTCACTTGGTGTAATTTTTGCTGGGATTTTTAATCTTTTCCAGATCTTATTCATTTTCATTAATGGCTTTAAGTCATAAAAACATACTTTTATTATTTTAACAGGTTTTTCTCATTAGTTCTTTGGATGTTTATGATAGTTATGTTAAATACAATATACTAAATTCACCGTTTAGGACATTTCAGATTCAGTTTATATGGTCTGACTTTTCCTGATTCTAGGTCAATTTTTTCTTTTATTTTTTTAACATGCCTATTATTTTTTGCATGTATGTTAGATTTTGTTGATAAATGTGTGGTAAAGATGCTGAGTTTCGTTATCCTCTCTACAGAATTTTGAACTTAGTTCTAGAAGGCAGTTCAAGGCTATCTGATAGCACTGAACTTGGGTAAGCCTTTTTATGCTTTGTCAAGACCCAAGTGTGGAAAACTCAAGCTGCTTCCCAAACTGCTCCAACTTGGCAGAACTTAACTTTCACATTTTGCTTCTCTGGCAAATCTTACTAGGTCATGATTTCAGTTTTATTTAAGGTAGTCCTAAAGCATACCATTCCATTGAGTGGATTCTTGGTCAGTTAGAGGGCTGTGGTGTTCATGAAGTGATCAATTTTTGTCCATCTTGACTAAAACGTCACCGTTCCCAGTCCCTACCAGATTGTTAGGATATTTGGCCCACTCTCGAATCCATAGCCACTGCTCCCTAGAAGTGTCATGAAATCTCCTCAAATGTGTGCAGTCTAATCCTTAACTAAGGATTGTGGGGAGCCTCCCACACACTTCCAGACCATCCCTCTCCCTGAATTCCCTTCTCTCCAGGGACCTTCTCCAGAACCAGTTCCCTCATTGTGCAAGAGACCTGCGGAAATTGTGGAACTCGGTCCTTGCATTTCCCTTTCCTCAAGGACTGGAGCTTTGCACAGCTTGTGGTTAATTCCCAAAGTGTCACTCCATTTGTTTAGTGTCACTGTTGCTTATGGGCTAGACCAGGACTAGTTACTCCATCATGATGAGGAGCAGAAGCCTTATGCAGCTGATTTTATTACTGTGTCATAAGGATTTGTAACATAATGATAAGGAGATTAAGTTTAGATTTCTACTTTTGAAAAATGCACACAAACAAAATATATAGATACTATTAACTGAAAGACCTAAGTGAGTTCACCAATTAGTAACACCTTAATGGGTTAAAGTTTTAATTATAAGCTTTATTTAAGATTGATTTAATTCTCATCATCTATTAGAGGTATTTTTTTCACCAAGACAGTACATTAATGATGGAGAAAATTAATCCCCCAATAACCCGGAGGACATTACCAAGAGCTCTAAGAGCTTAGCTTTCTGTCAGCTCTGCATCTCCTCATTTCTCTCCATCATCGAAATTGGAAGGCCTGATTCTGAAGGAGGCAGGAGGTGTCTCATTGCAGTGCATTTGCTATCCTTCCAGCCAGGTAGCAGGCATTGTTCTTGGAGCTCAAGTATCAGAGAGTAAAGTTATGACAGAGTTTCAATCAACTGTCATAGTTTCATCCAGTCGAGAAAAACAGCTGGGGAGTAGCTGATTCAAACTGCTTAACATGCCAGGTGCTACTTGGCAAGAGAAAATATTTAAATAGGAAGGAAAGAAGGATGGAAGGAAGGAAGGAAGGAAGGGAGGGAGAGAAGGGGAAGGAAAGGATTAAAAAAAAAAAAAGGAGAGAGAGGAGGGGAGGAAAGGAAAGGAAAATGTCTCTGTCCTAAAGGATATTACAGGCCATAATGGCAGAAGACCTAAAGTGTAACAAGAGGAACAATAGAGCTTTAAGTGAAGCCCCAAGGAAGCTCAGAGAAAAGTCACCAAGTACCTTATAGAGAAGATAAACAGAGGAAGTAACATTTAAGAGGTACTTTTCCGAGGTCAAAGTCCTTCTGTATCTATCATTCCCTTCTTGACAGCAGGTTCTTCATGACCGTCTGTTCATTGCTCATTTCATCTTCCTCAGCCCTGGCCCAGTGCCTGTCCAGGAATGCTGCTCAGTCTCAGAGACCCTGCACCTTTCCCAGAGCACTTGCACCAAAAGGTTTGACTTCCTCCTGCCCCAGAACATTCTCCATTGTCCTCTGTGCATTTGCCTTCAAGCTCAGCTTAAAGCAGTGCGATGGAGACGCTGGAGGAGCCAGTCTTCCTAGATTTGATTCCCAACCCCACCTAAAGTCACCTCTGTGATCTTAGGCGCATCCCAGTCTCTCTGGGTTTTGTTTCTCTCAACTGTGAAACACTCCTAGTGATCTTTGCTGCATAGAGCAGTGAGAAGGGAACAAGCTGATGTACTCAACATGCTTGAAGAGAATCTGCAGAGTGAGCGCTATCAGAAGCTTATGTATTTATTTATTTATTATTGTTGTCAACCTAAACATTTAGATCAGCAATTTCTGCTCAAGCACCTTGGGTTTTAATTTATAAGGTTTTCAATCTCTCCAAAATACACTATGGGCAACCATGATAATCAACAATAGTTGGGTAACCAAAAGAAACCAGGCTAAACCGGGCGCGGTGGCACAAGCCTGTAATCCCAGCACTTAGGGAGGCTGAGACAGGAGAATCGCGAGTTCAAAGCCAGCCTCAGCAATGGTGAGGCGCTAAGCAACTCAGTGAGACCCTGTCTCTACATAAAACACAAAATAGGGCTGGGGGTGTGGCTCAGTGGTCGAGTGCCCCTGAGTTCCATCCCTGGTACAAAAGAAAGAAAGAAACCAGGCTATGTGTATTTATGGTTAGGTTTATATTAAGGACCATTTTAATTTTCAGATATACAACAGCCTCTAAATCCTCATTCTTTTCTTCAAATTTGCCGCCTTCTACAGATTTTATTTCTTTAGTTTGAAACTGCTCTGGTAATATTTAGCATTTTTCTTCTATTAAAACGAATGGCATAAACATGTTCTGGCTTAGCCTTTGACTCTAAAACAAAAACAATAACCACTTACCTCTCCATAACAATCTGGCTCTTCTAAACTCTGATTTTAAAGACTTGAATTTGCTGTGGAATTCAAAGCCTATTTTGACAGCCAAAGATTGGATATCAGCTGTTATTTCTAACCATACTTTATTCAAATCTATGCTGAGGCAGTGGATGCTAGTTACAAATGGGGAGAATATCAGGTGAAAAGGAATGAAAAAAAGAAAAAGGAAAAGAAGACCCCTGAATACTTTCTCTTTGCCCCTCCCACCCCCACCATGGACTTGCCATGTGTCTTCCTGCTGCTCATAGGAAGGATAGTCACAGAGTCCCATTCCCCTCCTGTCTGCTCTCTGCCAGTAAGAGGGGACCTCCTGCTAAAGCCCCGTCTTCTCTCCCATCCTCAGCTAGCCCTCCCAGCTCTGGTACCTGCACCCTCTCCTGTCGCTTTCACTGCCCACTCCGGGCTCCCTGAGGATTTCTCACCTCCTTTGGTTCCCCTTCAACCTCCCCACAGCATTGTAAAGAACTTCCCTACCAAAAATGTCCTGATTGCCCCATTTGCCTGGGCCCCTTTCTTCCCCAGGACAATAAGTGATCCACAGGTGATTAGAAACTCCAGGAAGCAGAGTGACCATAAAGGAAAACAGTCGTTTATCCACTTTTTGTTCCAAAAACAATGACAAATATATTTTCAAGTTTTAAAATAAACCATTAGATAAGTCACTTAAACTCTCCATTGTGGTGGCAGAATGGAGGGTACTGGTATTAACTGTGAAGTTTTAAAATAAAGATGATTTACTAATACTGAGAGAAAGGAAAGGAAGGCAGAGATTGAAAATGCTTAAATCCTACAATCTTAGCAACTCAGGAGGCTGGAGCAGGAGGATTCCAAGTTCAGGACCAGCCTGGGCACTTAGTTGAACCTTGTCTCAAAATAAAAAATAAAAAGGTCTGGGGATGTAGCTTAGTGGTAGATAATTCCTGGGTTCAATTCTCTGTACTAAAAAAATTTTAAAAATAAATGATAGATATTTTTAAAAACAGAAGAAGCCATTTTCATGATTGACAGTAAATGGACTAAAGGTTATATATATATATATATATGTGTATATATATATACATATATATATACACATACACACACATATGTACATACACATATACAAATATGTACATATTTTTATATAACAAGTATATCTGTATATATTATTCAAAAATTATAAAAGTAATCAAAATAGAACTAAAATAGTGAAATAATGATCTTATAAAATGAGAGGAAGGAAGCAGAGGTATTAGTAAACTAAGCCCACATCTCTTATTGGGGAAATGAATTAGTAACTTCTAAATTTAAATCAAGAAACAAAAATTTGTTTCTCTTATTTAGACATGTGGAAATAACAGCCAAGACAATGGTGTATGGACTATAAGGGTATGATTTTTAAAACTGTATACATGTGTTAATTTGATTCTGACATCTTAACAGCCATAAAGGGATTGTGAGACCCAGGCTGTTCTCCTGAGCCACACATGTTCTGCTCCTCATGTTCAGCCAAGATAGGTCACAGAGTAGTATTTTGGAAGCAACTAATACTCCTGTCAGGCAAAAACTATGCGTAGTAGAAATATGGATTCAGAGTTGGTGACAGAGCATCACCCAATATTTCCAGCATAACCCCATGGTCAATACTGATAAAAATAATAACTGTCATTGATTAGGCATCTAATTTTTGATAAATATTGGTCAGTGATATACACATGGATTTAATATTCATACTACTTATGTACTACCGTTTTAAAATTTTATAGGTTTTAAAAAAGTGAACACTGAAGAGGTTTGATTACTTTTATAAGGCAGCATACTTTCTATCGTTCCTTGGCATTAAAAGTTAATCATATCTACTGTGACCAATTGGATTTTTGTTCAGCAAATATTCATGGCCCTGTCTCTGACACCCAGAATTCCAATTTTTTTCCTGATTACATCTGGGAGATTATTGAAAACAGAAGTCAACATTTGACTTCTGAAAATCTTCTGGCTTAGTTTCTGGGTCTCTTGTGCATGTGCAGTTTAAGATTCTGTCTTTCGGTTCCTGGCTCCTCAAGTCACAGCTGCTGGGCACCCTGGAACTCTCTTTCTGTCTCTCCTACCTGTGAGAATGCGGGAAGACCAGGCCACCATTTCCTCCTTTTCTTCAGTGCCCTACCCTGCAAACCATCAAATAACCAGAGGGTGTTTGAGCATCAGATCTACCCACCTCAGT
The DNA here is from genome assembly GCA_004024805.1 of Geosciurus inauris. Taxonomy (NCBI): domain Eukaryota; kingdom Metazoa; phylum Chordata; class Mammalia; order Rodentia; family Sciuridae; genus Geosciurus; species Geosciurus inauris. The sequence goes on from PVHX01004021.1 coordinate 85,950, forward strand.
GTTCACTTCTCTTCAGATCCTTGGACCCTTGGGTCATGGCTATGGTGTTTATTTTTGTTTGTTTAAGTCAAACAGCTATTTTGTGTTCTACTCTTATAATTTCCTCAGTAAACAGGTTACTCTGGCAAAACATTTTCTTTTTATTAGAATCAAAAGTCTCTGATGCATTTTAATGTGCCTGTTTGTAGTTATAATATATTAATATTTCTAAGGAATACAATAAATATTGTTAGCCCACCTTTTAGGAATATTGTACTCTCGAAGGTAATTTGTTCCTATAGGCAATAATTAGAATATTTGTTTTCTATTGCATTAAAAATACTGGACCAAAATAATAATAATTTTTTCATCTAGTTTATTTCATGAAAATTATATTTTATTTTATTATTTGGGTTATATAATCCTTAATTCACAGATTACTTAGAAGTGACTTTTGGTGGTTGTTTCTAAATACAAGGGAAATATTCATTATTTACTGCAAAGAATTAAAATGCAGAGTTTTCCCTTTAATCTCTTTTATTTAATTCCCCTCAGTCTTTTTGCTGGGAGAAACACTGTGACATCTCACACTCCACTAGGTAAACCCAGGTGTGTTTATTCTTACCGTGTTGTCCTAAACCTGAATTAGGACAAATGACAGAACGTAGGTTCGAGATACAGTCAGTCTGTGTGGACAGTCAGTGGTGTGATATTTCAAAGGACTCACCCTCGTGGACCTCAGCATGGCTGAGCTACGTAGCCTGTCTTCATTGCTGTGGTATCTGGGACGGCAAACCCTGGCAACAGTGCCCATCTATTTCTACCCGTAGGAAACTAACTGAGTAGACCAGTCTGTTACAGAAAATATAAATGGGAAATATTGTTTTATATGTAGTGATCCAAGAAACTCGTTTTTAAGAGATATATGAGTACAAAAGGTGAAAAACCATGGAATGATATTTTAATACTATATCTAATATTAACTTAAGAATAGGAAGATACTGATATAAAGGTTTCCATAATGTTGAGTTCCCTGCAAACTGGAATCCTGAACATGGCATCTGGATTCGTCCCTCTGTGAATCATTATCCAGAAGTAGACAGCTGACCATGAGCCCAAGGCAAGGCTTACCCACCCACTCAGGCCCTTCTAGGTAGGATGTGGTCAGCAGGTGTTCCCTTAGCTACCCTGGTGGGAAGCCAGCAAAGAAGCTGGTGCAGGCAATGTAAAGAACAGACTACAGGGATTGGAGAGAGCACTTGGTATGAAATGAGGGATTTTAAATGCTTTGTATCTTTAATCTTCACAGCAACTGATAAATTACTAGGTAGTCCTCATTTTACAAATCAGGAAACTGAAATCCAAAGGAGTCAACACACTTCCCACAGAGCAAGAAAAACGCTTTCGTTCAGCATCTCATGTCATACTCAGATCAGATGAGAGTGGAAGAAATGTTTGTCTCCCAAAAAAGGAGTTGTCTGAGTGAGGTCACTCTGACATGCTGAAGGAGGTCTGGGCCTGCTTCTCCACCATCTACAAGTCCCTGCTGCACCCGCTGGGGTTAGGCCAACTTGCCCTGGCCCACAGTCAGCTCCCAGGGCCAGTCTGAGAGAGCCACCCTAGAACATGCTCCTTCCTGGCTTTGATTGCAGCATAAGCCCTACTGGGTATCCTATCTATTCTAAATGTCAACTAAAAGATACATGGTACTCTTGGAAATGGACCTTGACACCATCCTACCAAATAATTAACTACCCTCAATGTTCCTTCCATGGTGCCCTCTGATGGTCCAGAGGGTGTATAATCCTGAGCAAAGAGATAACAATGCATATTTTGAGCTTTAACAGCAGATTTGTATTCTTAAAAAAAAAAACTTTATTTTTTGGTTCATTGTAATTATACATAAGGGTGGGATACATTGTTTTATATTTGTATATGCACTCAACAATTTGGTCAATTTTAATCTTCACTACTTCCTTTTCTTTTTCCACCTCATCTCATCTTCAATATCTTTATATTTTTATTAGCATATTATAGTTATATATAATAGTAAGATTTGCTTTGACATATTCATAAATGCATGTACATGCATGCCAATGATTATAATAGTGCAATTCATAATCATCAAGTTATGGAACCAGCCTAGGTGCCTGTCAACAAACAGATAAAGAAAATAGGGTATATACACACAATGCAGTGTTACTCAGCCCTAAAGAAGAATGCAAATGTGTCATTTGTGATAAATGAATGGAACTGGAGAACATCATGTTAAGTGGAATAATCCAGACTCAGAAAGTCAAGGGCCAAGTGTTTTCTCTCATATGTAGACTCTAGAAAGAAATAAGGAATTAAAAAGGGAGGGGGGTAGATCTCATGAAAATAGAAGAGAGAACAGTAAAGAAAAGGAAGGAGATTGAGGGGGAAAGAGGAGGGGTAGAAAAGGGAAGGAACTGCAGAACAAAATTGACCAAGTTACGCTAGAAATGTATGACTGTGTCACAGTGAATACTCTTGGATGTATAAGTACAATGCACCAATTTGAAAACAACAAAGAAATAGAAGGAAGACTAGTAGAGTAGAGAAAGGGATTCAGGGGGAGGTAAAGGGAAGATACTGGGGATAGAAATGGAGTTGTTTTTTTAGAATTAATCAGAACTGCTTTGCCCTGACTCTCGGTAGAATGGGTGGTATTTTGTATTTCGCAGGTCAGGACACTGAGGCAGCAGAATCATTCAATCTCTCTTGGAGTCTTTAGGGTCATAGAACTTTTCCTCATATATAATATCTCTATTTGTCTTGACAAAATTAGAGAACCGTTTAAGACATGTAAAATGACGAATCTATGCTGATATCATCTGGGACTCTTTTTTTGCTAGAGGAGGTGAGCCCTGTACACCACTGGCCCAGCAGCTACAACACAACTCCAAAGACATCATTACGTTCCAGGTCTAAGTGCCCTGCTCCTGATGGCCCAGCACCTGTTCCAACTATTATTCTCAATGGAAGCAAGGAATTGAGGCGGGCAGGGAGGAGGGCAGGAGAAAAGAACTAAAAGAGGCTGTTTGATAAATAATGTAAAAAGTAAAATAAAAAAGTACTTACAAGGCAATAAACAAATAAACAAACCAATAACCATCAAAACTATTTGGAAGCAAGTGTGCTGGTAGATGAGACAAACAAACTAAAGTAGACAAAAGCTTAATGTTTAAGAAAATTAGACTCCAGGATTTCAAAATTGCCTTCAGGATGAAAAATACCACACAATAATATTTCCCCCAGACTGTGTTGTAAATATCAAGGGTTTATTTTTAGACGTTCTATAATTTTGTTTTATAAAATTTACATTTTAGTTTTATCTAATTCTCCTTCTTTGGGATAAATGTCAGGTGGTTCTGTAGTTGATAATTGCAGTGAACTGTTATCATATCTAATAGCCCTCTCTAAAACACATACACTAAAATACATACACACAAACACGCACACGCACACACACAACGCACACACATCACCAGCTACTTATGCATGGCAAAATGGTAGAGAAAAGCTTAGTTTAAAAAAGTCAAAGTAATCTCTGTGTGTTTCTTGCCCCTCTACTTAAGAGTCTCTTTAGAACATTCTCATTTGCAGAATCAGGAACATAATATTTATGTTACAAGAAAGCTATAAGGAAAGACGTGTTATTCAGTCTATAAATATGTACAGAAGCATCTATGTCCCGGGCACCGTGCCAGGAACTTAGGTGTGCATACAGCATTCCTTCCTTCTTAGATTTTGCATTCTAGAAGGGAAGAAAAAGCAAAAAAAGAAATAGACATGCATTATAAATAAAGGTAGATTAAGTTTAATACCCTGAACAAAATAAACAAGTTGTTTTGACAGAAAATAGTAAGAGAGCCTATTTTCGATGGTGGAGTCATGTAAAATCCCTCTGAAAAGATAACATTGAATCTGATACCTTTGGTGTTTGCTAAGGAGCTGCTGAGGAAGAAGACTCAGGAGGGGAGCCTGGTGCTGGCCAGCTCATGGTGATGGACGGGCAGAGTGCTGAAAAGCAGCAGGTGAGGAGCAAGAGAGGAGTTGCAGAAGAGGGTCAGTGTCAGACCAGCCAGGGCCTGGTAGATGCGAGGAGAGTTAGAATTTCATCCTGAGGGGTGGGTAAAGCTGTTGAGACTACTGGGCCTGAGAAAATCTTTATCTGACCTGCATTATTTTAATAATTTGGCTTCTGTCTGGAGTTTGGCTGGCAAAGGAACAAGAATAGAATTTGAAAGACAGGTCAGGAGGCAAATCATATAAGATTAGGCACAGAGGCTGAGGCATGGACTAGAAGAAGGCTGGAGGAGACAGCTGCACACATTTCTGATAAAAGATCTGATAAAAGATTGTACACTAGGAGTGTGAGAAAATTCTAAGATGTTCCCTGGGTCTGCTTTGGTTGATAATCTGGCCACTTACTGAAAATACTTGACAAGGAACAGGTTATGGGTTCCCAATCAGATAATGCCTACCTTGTATGAAAAGCACTTAACAATGCACCTGACGTGTAATGTGCTTTCAACGGGTGGCACTGAAAGAAAACGCTTCCATTATCTGATAATTTGGGCCCATTAGTTACCCTTGACAACTGATTATAATTTAAATGAAATCTTCCAAAAGCATTTTCAGTTTCCTATTTCTGTGGTTTTATTGTTCACTTTTCAATAACTGAATGTTTTGGATCTATATATTCTTTATTTTTAAATCCCATGTGGTAATGAAGGCAAAAATTTCTACCACAATACTTCCCTTTTTATTTTAAATAAACATTACACCCTATAGTGATTGTTATGATTCACTATTTCTAGCTATTTTATCTTTTCAAGGCCATACTGAATGACTCTGTCCACCTGCAATAAAAGTTTTGCCCAGCCATGACCACAGACCAGTGGTCTAGTCTGATGGCCTGTGACAGGAGAGGCCTCACACCTGAACAATGAAAATTTCTGGCTTGTACAGGGATTCAGCCACAGGCAGACACTGGAGCTCGGGCACCTCAGGTGAAGGGCAGACCTTGGGGTTGGCAGATTGCACCGTACATAATTAACAGCCTTCCACATAGTGGTGGATTAATCTGACAATTGTTTTTTTACAAAATAAACTAAACAGAAATATCATATTTCTTAAGATTTGTAGTTATTTATGACACTTTTACAGCAGAATGTAGGAAAAAGTCTTAAAGAAGAGGAATCATTTACTTTAATTGCATAATATTGTGTTGACTAGAAGCTGGAAACACAATCTATATCATAGAATTATAACCACTCAAGTAAGGTTGTTTTTATCCCATTATGCAAATGAGAAAAATTATGGCTTTCTGTGACAAGGTGCCCAAGGTCAACCCTAGAAAATGGGAGAGTTGGGGTTTGAATTCAAGCCTGAGCACAAAATCCATGATCTTCATCACTATGTCATACAAGCTCCCAACAAATATTTCTGATTCATTTTTATTCCCTATTATACTGTATAACATATTTCTTAAATATAATTATAGTTGTTTTGCACTCTATAACCATACTGAGTGTAATTTAATTCCTGAAATAAATGTGAATTATTGTTAGAATAACATCGGCTCCTTCATAATTAATACCTAAACCTACTTTAGTTGGTGTATAACATAATGATGGATTAATCTGACACTTTTCTTTACAACATAAACCAAAATGTCATCTATCCTCAGACTCAGAGAGTCATTCTTTCTTTTTACTTGAGATTGCAAAACTCTTGCAGTAGCCTTTAACCAAAAATAAAGTTATAATCAGGGCACACTTGTCTTCCTCTGGATTATTTTACTTCAGATATATTAAACATGAAGTACTAATCAAACACATTGCAAATGATGATTTCATCAAGCAACACGGCAGAGGAATAAATAGAATATTAATAGAAATTTGATTTGACTTTTCTTGAGCAGATACAAAGGCCCTTGTGATGAAAGGAAAATAAGTATGCAAAACAAGACCAAAAAAAAGACAAAACCTAAAATTGGGACACAGTATGCTGCAGCAGAATGACCACAGGTTCTTGTAAGTAATCTACATCATAGCCACATTCATCCTTCAGCTAGTTCCAATAGAAACAAAGATCTGTGTTGCCCAAGGCTGGGATGGGGGAATACATAGACACACACACACACAGCCCTGAGAAAATATCTGAGAATCCAGCACAGTGAGAGCCTCTACAGGAATAGAAATAGGAGCCCAGTATATTTTAAATTTTTCTAAAGTTATTCACTTTTTATAAAACTTCAGTGCTAACCAATTGAAGTTTTCAGTAACGTGAAAACTACACCCAACTTAGAGCAAATTATTGCACACAATGCTTTGTAACAGCTTTGAGATCCATACACTTGTGTTTTTCTCTTCCTGTGATTTTCCTTTCTATCTAGTGAACTCATATTCATCTTTTAAGAATACAGCCAAAAGACAATTGCTATTTCCAACAAAATGAAGAGGCAAAAAATGAAATTCAGCATCCTGTAGTCCTTGGTACATCTATGTTACCTGGCCCATTTTTGAGCTCCAGACATTTGAACTGAGCTCCAGGTGTATAGAAAAGTCTAGAATATTGCCCCTTAAAAAAAAGCAAGATAGATGTGGATCTTTAATGCATTAAGGAAAACTTTTCGGTCACCTTTGCCAAGAAAATAAATTCAATAAATTGAGAGCATAGATCTGACTTGGGTTAGCAATTCACAAATGAGAGAGCATCCTATCTTGCAAATATTCTCTCCACAGAGCTGAACAGAAGAGGCACACTTCATAAATAGGAAAGATCTGAAGAAAACAGAAATAAGGAAGAAAAGTAGATTAGTTAACATCAGGTAACTTTAGCTCTCTTTGTTGCATGTTTTAAAGAAGAGGGAGCCTCCTTATCATGTACTCCTGTACCCCTTTCTATAGTTGCTATCTATCCCCCCACCTCTCTCTTTAACTGGCTTTCTCCTTATTTCTCATAAGGTCAGATCTCACAAGTAAAGAGTGTAGGTTTTGTTTTGGTAACATGGAATCTTAGAATGGCAATTCCTTAAGATTGTCTCTTTGACTTTAGTGCAAGAGCCATTTTACTTAATGCTTTCAACTCTTTGTAGGAGATCATGTGAAAAAATATATACATAATATCTTAGATATAATATATATTAAATAATATGTGTTATTGCATTGTGGATTTTTATGTGCAAAACTAGTTTTATCTTGAACTTTACGTACACACGCACACACATACACACATCTTACTCTATAGTGCCACATAAAAGAATTCAGAACAATTGTGGACTTACAAGACACAAATCTTGCTTAATATAATGGAGTCCATTCCAAATGTCAGAGCTGTCTCTCAGTGAAGGAGAGTATTTTTCTTTTACTTTTTATTTTTATTTTTTCCATATTTTAATTGGTGCAGTGTAATTGTACATAAAGGTAGAATTCATTGCTATATATTCATACATGCATACAATATTACAATATAATTTAGCCAATATTCCCCAGTATTTCTGCTTTCCCTCCCCTTCCTCCTTCTCCTGGTCCCTTTCCTCTACTGGAACAGTGTATTTTTTTATAATGTGACTTGCTCACCAGTGCTGGAGACATGCATAGAGGTACATGGATGGCTGGTTGCATAAGGAAGATTTCTGCATTGAAAGGGAAGTTGAACTAAATGGTCCATGACCCTGAGTTAGGCAGATGCCAAAGAAGTTAGCTCCTGGGAAGGAAAAGAGGAAATACTGTCATCTCAACAGCTCTTTGTGGCTGGATATTTGGACTACATTTGGAGCAAATCTTCACAGCCTATTTCAAAGACACTAGGAAGTAATTTCATTACTTCAGTTAATCATTGTTTCTCTTTGTTAGCATTCACTTATCTGATCACCAGCTTTGACCTAAACAGCATTTATCCATTCATTAAACTTAACATAAATCAACTTATGGGCCACAATTCATTCCACTGATAATACTCAAAGAACACGTTTACTGAAGATAAGTACAATCATCATCAGAAGTGCACAATTTTCCAAGGTATTGGTTGTGACTGGGACAACACTACATTGCAGTGCCTGGGTATAATTCAGGCCCCTTATTTGTGGTTACAGTTGGTGACTTTGTAACAACAGCAATCATCTAACATTTATGTAATATTCCACAAGTTATAGAGCCCAGTCACAGACATTACATCACTGTGGTTTGATTTTCAAAAAAACCTTGAAGTATATAAGATGGAGACCATCATCTCCATTTTCCAAATAAGAAAAGAAACAGAAAAATGTGACTGACTTATGATAAATGCCTGAGCCAAGACTAGAACTCCTGAATCCTGAAAAGGCATTGTGGCTTGCTGTTTAAAAGCATGGACTCTATCACTTCCTGGTCCTTTCTCTCTTTAGCACATGATATTAACCAAATCACTTAACTTCTCTGCCCTCAGCATCTTCATCCTTAGAATAAGGGTAATAAAAAAAGCCATCAAAACACTGTGCAGATTATGTGATGAAATCTAGGTTCTGGCCAGCCTGTGGTAGTACTAATGCCTTTCACCTGCTACCGTTGTGCTCAGTGACCGCAGATACATGTGTATCTACTCTGCTTATGTGAGAAAATATGCACATAGAGAAATTGCCTCTGCCATCCTGGAAGGAGTGACAACATGCCCATGTGTCTCAGCTCTAGTCCTGGCAGGTATCACACACAGGTGACTCTTCTCCCCAAAATGCAAGGAGTTGTTGACAAAGGAAAAACTGTTAAGTTGCACCAAAAAACTTAGAGACCATGATGGCAAAAACGGTTATTCTAACCACATTAAAATTAAGAATTTCTATATTTCAAAGTCTGCCATCATGAACTCGAAAGTGCACTACTAACCTAGGAAAAAAATTCAATGAAGGACTGAAACAAGCAACTCCTAGTGATGATTTGATGTCCATAAGCCAAAAAAGATAATCACCAACTCATGATAGTCACCCAAACACTGAACTTTTAATTATCAGTAAGTATGACTATTTTCTCAGTTAATTGAAAAAAATAAATAAGTAGCAGTTACAGCAAGCCGTGGTATGGATGAGGAGAAATAAGAAAGCTCACACCTTGCAACGGGAATATGAATAAGTGCAGAGCAGTGTGTGCCAGGAACTTCACTTCTAAGTGTCTAATCCAAATGAATATTTGCATATGTGCACAAATTGACACATTTGTAGCTTAGTCATAATTAAAACAAGGTGCCTAAAAGCTCAGGTGTTCCTCAACAAAAGGAAACAGAATTAATTTCTGATTTATTTTTACAAAAGAAAACACTAAAGAGAAATTTGAAATGGAATTTTTAAATTTATGCACAGAAATAAATTTCAAAACTGCAATGTCAGTATAGCATGGGGATGATGGATGTTAATTAATTTGACTGTGGCAATCATCATGTAATTCCTACATAAATCAAATCATCGTATGGTAGATCTTGCCTATCTATAATCTGTTTTTGTCAATTAAATGTTTTTAGAAGTGAAAAAGGAAATACGTGCACTATTAAATGAAAGTTGTTGCTGAGGCTGTAGCTCAGAGGCAGGGCACTTGCCTAGCATATGCAAGGCCCTGGATCCAATTTGCTGTAACACAAAAAAGAAGAAGAAAGAGAAGGAGAAGGAGGAAGAGCAGGAAAAGGAGGAGGAGAAGGGACAAAAGCAAGCAGAAAATGATGTGCATGTAAAGCATATAACTGGAAAAGGTGAAAAAGTGTTATACAAAAGTCCTATAAGTCAATAAGAAAAGCTTTTTTAAAAAATTTTGGTACTGGGGACTAAATCCAGGGCCTTGAACATGCTAGGCACCACTGAGAAAGTAGTCATATGAATGCACTCTCATATGTAAATAATACAGCTCAAGAAGTTTAAAGAACATGTAGAATAAGATGAAATTTATGGGAATTTTTAAAACTTGAAAACTAAACTAAACTAAACATGGTATACCTAGATGTAACAGTATAAAATATGCAAACATTCACATCAACTCCTGGATAAGTCATCATAATTCTGAGGAAGGAGGGTGAAAACTTTAGTCCAAGAAGACCAACCTTTACTTTTATTTACTTCAAAGAGAACAATCTGCAGCAATAATGTCCACGATTTAATATCTAGTCACTCTTGGTTGTGAATACATAAATGCCAGTTCACGCATGCTGTTTTAATGCTTTGTAATATTGCACAACTTCCAAACTTTCATTGTAATGAAACTGGAAAGAAATTTCTAGGGATCAAAAGTGGAAGGGCACACACACACCAGTGGTCTAATTCACACAGATGGAGATGCCTTTCCCTGGTTCCCAAAAGTATAGTTCTTCCTCTCCTCAGGAGTGGCCCGGCATTGTTACTATGCGATCTTCACAGAGGGATCACTTGTCTGAGGATGGTGTAACAGATGGGAAGCCACGTCTCCTGTTTATAAGCCTGTCTTGACAAAATCATGTCAAGAAATATGGTCTCAGTCTCTGCTTTTATATTAGAAAAGCTGAGACTGTGGCAACATTAGGGAGGATTCGGCCTCTGGAGTGGGTAATAGCATGTGTGTGAAGGTCTTCTGCCACTCAGACACGTTCTTTTCCTGTGCCAATTTAGCTGATCCAGCTCCTCAATCTGCTCTGTAAGCAGTGGCCACCTGGGGCATCACTGATGATGTGGTGGCTCAGCAGCCTGGAAACCCAAGGTCAGGCAAAGCTGTCTTCCTTCTCTCTCATCTTCCATTGCCTGCCCAACGCAATGGAAAATAGTTTAGAAACATGATTTTTTTTTTTCCTATTTTTCCGTCTGGTTGGATTTGAGAGCTTTATTTCTTGAGGGGAAAAAATGTTAGAAGATCTTTGACAGCAGTCTTTTTATTAAAAAAATAATATTCTGAATGATATTCTGCTCTATGAAGGGCTTGCTAGATACTCTTGCCCTTAAAACAATAGAAATTTTATTTTAGCATCTTGTTGGAAAGATCCTGTACAGAAACCTCTTTCGGCTCAAAAGCAAGAAATATATTTGATGTTTAAACAGAGAAGATGTCACATCCATGGCCCAGTAGTACCAGGACAGTGGAATAGTTTGCTAAAAGGCCAAAGAAAGTGCACAGAGATAGCCGAGAGATGACATATGATTTATTGGGGGAAACCTATAAGAGATTAATGACTGCTCCAAGAAGAGTGTGGCAGTGACAGGTTGAACTGCTCTCATCTCCGCCCCTCACTATCCTTTGCCAAGCAGCACCTCAGGGCATTCTGCCCAGTGGTGGCCAGTGGATGAGTAATACTTACCCTTTCCTCAGTGCCCTTAGTTCTGCCCCTGTCGCCAGTGACAGAGAGAAGCAATGACTTCGTCAGCATTAGCTTGCCGAGTTGCTTGTCTGACCAGCATCCCAAGGTGTGCCTCTTCTGGTGTACCTGCTAAAAAGCTTTCTACAGGTAACGTGACTTATGCTAGTTACCAGTGTGCATGAGAAAGAGCCAGTGTTCTTCAAGATGATATGCATCTGGACTTTCCAACCTGGGCTTGCTCTCACTGTTCCCTTAACTTGGCTAGGTTTTGGGGAACAGAGAGGGGGCATTCAGGGCATGGTATTCTACTGTCCCTCTTTCCTTTAAGGATGGTATAGAAGGGAGGCTCTTTTTAGGTTTTTTTTTTTTAACCATTTCCCTTAAATCTGACAAAAGTTGGTAGAACAGAAAAGAGGGATAATGGGTGAGAATCTGGGGCATATTAATACAGCCACTAAACACTCATATCAAGGATGTGGCTGGGTCAAAAACAGCCAACAAGTACACAGGTAAAAGTTTATTTCACTGTGTGAGGTTGTAAGAAGCAGCTTTATTGAAGTATAATTTGTATGCCACAGAGTAAACATGGATGATTATATTAGTAAATGTGCAGAGCTGCATAACATCATCTTCTGCAATTTAGAACATTTTCATCACCTGGAAGGTTCCCTCGTGCCCTCTTGTAGTCCACTGTGCCCCTCATGCCTGCCCAGGCCACTGCCGCTGACCCACTCACTCTGAGTTTTCTCTCCCCCAAATCCATGTAAACTGAATCTCACAGTCTAGCTCTTTTGTGTCTGTCCTCATTCACTTTCAAGGTTCTCAGGCTTCTCCATGCAGCAGCACTATCATCAGTTTGCTCCCTTCTATTTCTCAGTGATATTTCATTGTATACATATACCACCTTTTGTTTGTCTATTCACCATTTAATGAACTTTTAGCTTCTTTACAGTTTTCCACTAATGTGAAAAACCATGTATATTTACACACAAATCTTGGTGTGAACATATTTTTATTTCTTTTATTTCTTCTTTATCCAAGAGTAAAATTGTGGATTAGATTGAGTGTGTGAATTTAATTTCTTAAGAAACTGAGACTTTTTTCAGAATGACTGTATCATTTTACATCCTAACAAGCAATGTAAGAGGGTTCAGCTTTCTCTGTGTCCTTGCCAACATTAGATAATGTGAGCCTTTCTTCTTAGGGCCATTCTCACGGTTGTGATGTAGCATTGCACTGTGGTTTTACTTTGTGTTTCCCAAATGACTAATGACATACATGCCCCATGTGTGACATTCCATGCCAGTCCTACTGCTCAATCATAGGAAGTGCCCTTAGCTAGCATCCTCACCATTCAGAACTCCTTGAGAAACTGGTCCTGTTCTGATAAGAAACTAGACATTAATACTATAATTTTTACTTCCTGCATGTGCTGAGTAACTTTTTCTTGTTGTTCAATATGTCTCCATGGTCTTTCTTTGTCAACATTGGCCTTGACATGTATAGGTGTAGAGATTTGTGTGCTTCTCTTACTTGTGATGTATGTGATTCTTAAATCTATAGATGAATATTTCTCATCAAATTTGGAGAATTATCAGCCCTGCTCCTCTAAATATTTTTTCTGCTTCTTTCTCTCTCTTTTGACACTCCTATACATCTTCCATTGTCTATACTACATTTTATTTATCAATTCATCTGTCAACAGATATTTAGGTTGATTCCACTACTTGGCTATTGTAAATAATGTTTCAGTGGATCTGTGAGTGCAAATATCTCTTTAAAATTCTATTTAAATTATTTTGGGTAAATGCCCAGAAATAGGATTGCTGAATCATCTGATAATTCTGTTTTTACTTTTTTGAGGGACCTCCATACTCTTTTCCATTGTGGCTGCACTATTTTACATTCCTGCTTATGGTGCATAAAGATTCCACTTTCCCCACATCCTTACCAACACTCCTCATTTTTTTTTCTACTTTTGCTTTCATGTGTCCTAACAGATGTAAGGTGAGACTCATTGTAGCTTTGATTTGTGTTTCGCTGATAGTGAGGTGAAGCATCTTCATATACTCATTCGTACATCTTCTTTGAAGAAAGATCTTGTTAAGTCCTTCACCTATTTCTAGTCAGACTACATGTATTTGTTTGTTGTTTGCTGTAGAATTGTAGAAGTTTTTGTAATTTGTCTATTAACTGCTTAACAGATACATGATTTCAAAATACTTTCTCCCATTCAGTAGGTTTTCTCTTCACATTATTGAATTTTGCCTTTCTTGCATAGGAGATTTTTTATGTAATGAAATCCCACTTACCTATTTTTTATTTTGTTGCTTAAGCTTTTGGTGTCATATCCAGAAAATTATTATAAAAATAATGTGTTTCTATAAACTAACAAAAGATCTTAAAATTAATTTATGAAAACAATCTTAATTACAAAAGTATCACAAAGAAAAAGTTCTATGAATAAGCTTAACTAAGTACATGGGTGACTTGTACAGTGAAAACTATAAAATATTGCTGAAAAGAATTAAAGACACAAATAAATAAAAAGCTATCTCATGTTCATGTATGGGAAAACTTTATATTGCTAAAATGTCCACACAATCCAAAGATATCTATAGACTCAATGCAATCCCTATCAAAATCCCAGTGACTTTTTTTGGGCAGAAATAGAAATAATAATCCTAACATTTACATGGAATCATAAAAGAACCTGACTAGCCGAAACAATCTAAAGAAAGAACAACAAACCTGGAGTTCTCATACTTCCTAACTTGAAAAAATAGTACAAGACCATAGTAATTGAAACAATATAGACCTAGAATAAAAAGACAGATCGATGGGACAGAACAGAGAGCCCAGAGGTAAGCCCAATCACATACTGTAAATGATTTACAACAAGGTGCTGAGATTACACCATGAGGAAGGGATAGTCTCTTCAACAAACAGCATTGGGAAAACAGAATATCCTCATACAAAGGATAAAATTGGACTCCTGTACCATGCCATACACAAAATCCACACAGCGTGGATGAAAACTGAAACATGACTTGAAGCTACAAAACTCCTAGAAGAAAACTTGGGAGAGAACATTGATAGCACGTCTTGGAAATGATGTCTTAGATATGACACTCAATTTGATTAACTTGCAAACCCTGGGTTTTTCTTTTCTTTTCTTTTCTTTTTTTTTTTTTTTTTTTTGACAATTTGTTCAGTTTTTGCGGGGAGGGGATGGCTAGGCTGCCATCTCCAAAACGCTGTTCTAAAGGTTTCTTTTGATGTGCTCTGAATTCATTGAATTTCATGATCACTTAGAGTGAGATTATTGGGGTTGAATCTATACTGGGGCCCTGATAACATGGTTCTAAGAATGATCTTTATCAAATTCCACTCCTTCCTTAGCTGCCACCAACCTATCATCCAGTGCTACCTGTCTTATCACTTCAGTATTTTTGGGATTCAAATGTTGTCTTTACTCCCACCTTTTATTACATTGTTTTTCACTTTTCACCACCTCTTCCCTGGACTATGCAAAAGCCTCCTTCTGTCAGCTTCTAGTATTAGAGTGCTTTCTCCTTGTGATCTGAAAGGGTCCCACCTCCTCACCCACCCCTGAGTCAGCTCAAGAGCCTTTCCTCACATCCTCTTGCCTGTGGTGCATTTTAGCCTCCTCCCAGAGGCCTTCTATTCTCTTTATTACACCCCTGTGTTACTCAGTTTCTTGCTACCCCTGCAGCTTGCCCTGCATCCCTCAGCACCTCAGCACCAGGCCTTTGCATACAATTTTTCTTTTGTTTTTAATGTCATAAGCAATCTTTATAATGCCTCATCCTTGAAGATTTTAAGTTGCATGATTTCCTGGCTACCAGGGACACATTTGTGCCTTCCTCATCCTATGTCATGAGCACCTTATCCATCTGTAACATGGCACTTGAATACTACTGTCAATAGGGCCTGACCTGTCCATCTTCTCCACAATTATGTCAGCTGCTTGACACTGTCCTATTCCTCTTCTTATTCATACTTGTTAGTTATCTGGAATACTACAGATATTTACTCTATTCTTAAATAAGGGATGAGCTAATGAGTGTTTTAATTTAGGGATGAGTGAGTGAGTGACTGAAAGATCAGGAGAATCTAGGAATGGAAAATTTTTAAAGAAAGTGGAGTTTTGAGGGTGTGCCAGTCCCTGGTTCTTCCCCTGCCTTCTGACACAAGAGACGCTGATTGCAAAAACGACAGGAGCAAAGAGGATTTATTATACCAGAGCAGGAGACAGACGTGCTGCCGATGAGAATACATCAAGATGAAAAGATGTGATCACAAGAGCCAGGAGACAGGGCTCTTTCCTTAGGAACTTTTCACTTGATGGTAGCAATTTTAGTCATAATGTTTTCTGACTCAGGGATATTTCTAAGTGTGTGTGTGTGTGTATGTGTGTGTGTGTTTGCTTTGCAGTGTGAAGCACTTGACTTTTAAAGCACTTTACTTCAAGGAAAGAAACCCCAGTGCCCTGGAGCCATTCTATCCTGGCTTTCCCCTTTAAATGGAGTTGTGGGTTCAGATCCTAAATATGAATTTTTTAGACTTTATTTTAAAAGCCCAGTGGATTGCTCAGATTCTTTTCTCTACTTGAGTCTCAGATCCACTAAAAATGTAGCTGGGTGAGAGCAGTCAGTGCATGGAGCTTCCACTGCCTTTAAAAAGATCAAGAATGAAAAATGAGAGGTTCAGAGCAAAACCACCATATCTCAGACCTGAGCCAAGATCCATTAGACTACAGGTTTCCCCGGGAGAAGTGGAGGGGAGGAAAAATTCCTCACTCACTACCCACTTCATGACTGTGGTGTCCAAAACAGAATCCATATCACAAATGCATTTAAGTTTTACGTGATGCAGGGGCATTTAGAAATGAAGACCTGAAGAAACAGGAAACCTGTGTATTTTTGTGCTCAATTTGAGAGGTGGGCAGTTGTGAAGTTTGGGTGGACAAGGGGTCTGGATAATGGTAATTAAACCAGGCCAATTGTTCAGTGTCTTTTGTGCTGTCTTGAGAGACAAGGATGCCTCTATCTTTTAGTTACTGGACTGGCATTTCTCACCTGAGCATCAGCTGACCTACTTCTGGAGGATGCTGGAAAACTCTTTTCTTGGGTCTATGGCATGATTCAGCAGAGAAAAGGAGGGAAGATCAGTGATTCTTCCTGCTTCTGCAGTTTCCTCAAATGCCCAGGTGCCATGTTCTGAAGCAGCATACTGTGCTACTCTTATAACTCATTTACATAACCAATTTGTTTTTAATATAAAGTGATGTGATTTCTGCCCACATGATTTGCATGGGAAGGACTCCAATGAGTACAAGTACTGATTAGTGCAACTTCCTAACAAAACTAAACTTCACCCTCAATTATTTTAAAATGTTATTGCTCAAACCCATCCCCCCATCATTGGCCTATATTAGATTAAGTTGTTTTAATTGAAGTCTTCATTTCTAAATAACTCCTATCTCTCTAGAGTAGTTGTTTTCAAATTTATTAAAGGATCTTGTATCTCTTGATGGCACATCACAAGGTGTTTTAATAATGAAATTAAAATAACTCTATAATCTGCCAGATAGCATCTAGGGGATATGTGGTGTGGATGAGTAATAGCAAGTACCAGAAGCAGAGAAAAACTCCATAGAGGAAATATGAATACTGACAAGTTCTATCCATCAACTGATTTTGTTTTTTTGGTTGTTGTTTTTTTCCTTCCTGTGAATGTGTCATTTTCTAAGCTAAGCAATAAGACTCCCTGGGTCACTGTTCAGAATACCTGGGCTCTGAAGGAGTTAAGTTCAGACCTCAGTTACAAAGATGACTTCAGTGAAAAATAACTTGCCATAAGGCACAGAAAGTTCGTTATTTCCATGTTCATTTCTCAGATAACTTTAATTATATCAGGAAGTAGGCATACTTTAGGATACATGTTAATTAGAAGGTTAACTCTCAGTTATCTGAATTTTTCATATAGACCCAAGAAGAAAGCAAATTTAAACTGAATGTTCATAAAATATTGGTATTAATTCTTCTTTGTAGGTCTTATAGAACTCAGCTGAGAATCTGTCTGGTCTTGGGCTTTTCTTGGTTGGTAGGCTTTTGATGGCATCTTCAATTTCCTTACTTGAAATTGATCTGTTTAAGTTGTATATAACCTCCTGGTTCAGTTTGGGTAAGTCATATGCCTCTAGAAATTTGTCAGTGTCTTCAGGGTTTTCTATTTTACTAGAGTATAAATTTTCAAAATAGTTTCTAATTATTCTCTGTACTTCAGTAGTGTCTGTCATGATATTTCCTTTTTCATCATGAATTTTAGTAATTTGAGTTTTCTCTCTCCTTTTTGTTAGGGTGGCTAAGGGTTTGTCAATTTTGTTTACTTTTTCAAAGAACCAGCTTTTTGTTTTGTCAATTTTTTGAATTGTTTCTTTTGTTTCAATTTCATTGATTTCAGCCCTGATTTTAATTATTTCCTGTCTTCTACTTCTTTTGGGTTGGTTTGTTCCTCTTTTTCCAGGGCTTTGAGATATAGTGTCAAGTCATTTATTCATTGACTTTTTCTTCTTTTAATGAATGAGCTTAATTCAATGAACTTTCCTCTTAGCACTGTCTTCATAGTGTCCCAGAGATTTTGATATGTTGTATTTGAGTTTTCATTTACCTCTAAGAATTTTTTTCTCTTCCCTGATGTCTTCTTTTATCCATGTGTCATTCAATAGCTATTATTTAGTCTCTAGGTGTTGGAGTAGTTTCTATTTTTTAATCTATCATTGATTTCTAATTTCATTCCATTATGGTCAGATAGGATGCAGAGCAGTATTTCTATTCTTTTGTATTTTCTAAAACTTGCTTTGTGACATAACATATGATTGATTTGGACAGGGATTCATGTGCTGCTAAGAAAAAAGTGTATTTGCTTGTTGATGAATGGAATACTCTATATATGTCTGTTAAGTCTAAATTATTGATTGTTTTATTGAGTTCTATAGTTTCTTTGTTTAGTTTTTATTTGGAAGATCTATCCAGTGGTGAGAGAGCTGTGCTAAAATCACTAAGTATTATTGTGTTATGGTCTATTTGATTCTTGTAGTTGAGAAGGGTTTTTTTGATATACGTAGATGCCCCATTGTTTGGGGCATAGATAGATATTTATGATTGTTATGTCCTGTTGATGTATGATTCCCTTAAGAAGTATGAAATGATCTGGGGCTGGGATTGTAGCTCAGTGGTAGAGCGCTTGCCTCGCATGTGTGAGGCACTGGGTTCAATCCTCAGCACCACATACAAATAAATAAAATAAAGATATTGTGTCCATCTACAACCAAAAAAAAAATTTAAAAAAAAAAAGAAGTATGAAATGATCTTCTTTATCCCTTTTCACTAACTTTGGTGTGAAGTCCACTTTATCTGATATGAGGATGGAAACTCCTGCTTGTATACATGGACCATGTGAGTAGTATGTTCTTTTCCCACTCTTTCACTTTCAGTCTGTGGATGTCTTTTCCTGTGAGATGAGTCTCTTGAAGGCAGCATATTATTGGCTTTTTTTTCAATCCAATCTGCCAGTCTATGTCTTTTAATTGATGAGTTTAGGCCATTCACATTCAAGGTTATTATTGAAATATGATTTGTAATCCTGGTCATTTTGGTTTATTTTTGGTTGTTACATTGACTTGGTTTTCTGCCTTGATTGGCCTTTCCTTTAGTGTAGATCCTCTCTTTGTACATTTTCATTGTTGGTTATCATTTCCTCTTCATGGAATATTTTGCCAAGAATGCTGTATAGTGCAGGCTTTCTTGCTGTAAATTCTTTTAACTTTTGTTTATCATGAAAGGTTTTTACTTCATCATCAAATCTGAAGCTTAATTTTGCTGGATATAAGATTCTTGGTTGGCATCCATTTTCTTTCAGAGCTTGACATGTTTTTCCATAATCTGGCTTTTAGGATCTGGGTTGAAAAATCTGTTGAGATCCAAATTGGTCTCCTCTAATATGCAATCTGATTCCTCTCTCCTATGGACTTTAAAATTCTATCCTTATTCTGTATACAGGGCATTTTCATTATAATGTGCCTTGGTGTAGATCTGTTGTAATTTTGTACATTTGGTCCTGTAAGCCTCTCATATTTGATTTTCCAATTCATTTTTCATGTTTGGGAAATTTTCTGATATTTCATTGAAGAGATTGTGCATTCCTTTGGTTTGAAATTCTGTGCCGCCTTCTATCCCAATAAATCTTAGATTTAGTCTTTTGATGCTATCCTATAATTCTTTTTTTTTTAATATTTTTTTAGTTGTAGATGGACACAATGTCTTTATTTTATTGCTTTGTATGTGGTGCTGAGGATCGAACTCAGGGCCTCACGCATGCGAGGCAAGCGCTCTACCACTGAGCTACAGTCCCAGCCCCATGATGCTATCCTATAATTCTTATATGTTCTCTTCATGGTTTCTTATCATCTTCACTGTATAGTCAACTTTATTTTACAAGATTGTATATTTTGTCTTCATTATCTGAGGTTCTGTCTTCCAAGTGATCTAGTCTGCTGATGATGCTCTCTATCAAGTTTTTTATTTGGTTTATTGTTCCCTCCATTTCAAGAATTTCTGATTGGTATTTTTTTTGCAATCTCTAGCTCTTTCTTAAAGTAATCTTTTGTTACCTGTATTTGCTCTCTTATCTTTTTGTTGGTGTGATCAATGATTGCCTTTATTTGCTCTCTTATTTCTTTGTTTCAGTAATCAATGGTTGCCTTTATTTGATCTCTTATTTCTTTGTTGGAGTGATCGATTTTTGCCTGTATTTGTTTGCTTAAGTCATTCTTTAATTCTCAGACCATTTTAATTACATACATTCTGAATTCTTTCTCTGACATTTCATCAGTTGTGCTGTCAATGGCTTCTATTATTGTAGTATCTAGGTTTATTTGGGGCACTTTATTCCCTTGTTTGTTCATGTTGATTATGTATCTTTCTTTCTTGCAATGCCAATCTGAGATATGTGGTTTCTATCCTATAATCTTATAGTGACATTATAGATTACTTGTATCTCACCTTGGAATTCACTTCCAGTCCCCAGCAAGTGTCCCCAGATGGACACTACTGCCACTAAATGTGGTGGCAAGTATAGTGGAGGTAACTCAAGATGGCAATGAAGGTGGCCCAAGATGGACACAAGCAATTTCAGAGATGGGGCTAAAAGGGTGGGACTTACAATAGCTTTGGGCTGTTGATCAGAGATGCAACACTTTGGCAGGCTGCTGCCTCCAGGCCTTGTCTGTTGACCCAAGTAGAAGCTAATACATGGGAAGAACTATAGGGATGGCTTCAGTGTACAAGATGGATACCGGAAGAGAGTAACAGTGTGGATCCCCACTATGTGCAGGGGCAGTCCTGAGGCTGGGCTCTCACACAGACCTGTGAAGGCAGTGCTAGGCCTGATCTTAGCCTGGACTCCCTCAGGGATTACAGGTGGTGGGTCTAGCCCTGGGCCTAGGCTCTGGCACTGAACTGGGGGCTCTACCAGGCCTCAGCCATCTCAGCCACTGGGGTCCCCAAAGGCCCTCTTTCACCTGGATCTGGGTTCCCCTGTGGGTCAGCAGACTGGTGGTAGCAATCTCGGGCCTGACCTTGGCTGGACTCCTGTGGAGGTCCCTGAAGGCGGTCCTGGGCCTTGGCCTGTGCTCCCGCTAGTCAACAGGGGCTCTGGCGCAAAACTGGGAGTGGTCCTGGGCCTCACTTAGGCCCAGTCTCACACAGGGGTCCCAGGAAGCAGTCCTTCATCTGGGTCTGGGTTCCCCTGTGATTGACAGCTAGCAGTCTCCAGTCTGCCCTTGGCTGGGCTCCCGTGGTGGTCCCTGCACCTTGGCCTGTGCTCCCGCCAGTTGGCAGGGACTCTGGCTCAACTGAATGTTTATAAAATACATGAGCAATTTATGAATCTAACAGATCTGCTACAGCTGGATCTGGAATGTCCTCTAAAAGCTCATGTGTTGAAGGCCTGTTCCCCAGTGCAGCAGTGCTTAGAGGTGGGGCTCTTAGAAGTGATTCAATCGTGAGGGCTCTGAACTCCTCAGGGGATTAATCCACTGAAGAATTTACTGCTGAACGAACTATTATGAGGTGGTAGAAACTGCAGGAGATAAAACCCACTCAGAGGGAGTGAGATTGGGGGACGTGCCCTTGGGGACTATTCCTTGTCCGTGGCCTCTTCCTCCCTCTTCCTCCCTCTTCCTTCCCTCCTTCCTTCGTCCCTCCCTCCCTCCCTCTTTTTCTCCCTCTTTCCCTCCTGCCCTTCCTTCCTTCTTTCCTTCTCTCCTTCTCTCCCTCTTTCCCTCCGTCTTTCTGATTCTCAACTGCCACAAATGAGCAGGTTTCCTCTTCCTCATTCTTTCACCATGATGTTCTGCTCATACAGGCCCAAGACTATGAATCCGGCTGATAATGGATGGAAACTTCTTAAACCATAATTCAAAATGAGTCTTCCTCCCTTTACATTGTTTTCTCAGGTGTTTTGTCACAGGGACAAAAAGTCAACTAACACAAGACCATAATACATTGTCATTTTGTATATTTTAAGAAGCCAAGAATATTTGAATTTATGCTTAGCAATTGACATCACAGTACTTTAACTTATTTACAAATGATTCAGATGCTTTATCTTTATCACATATACTTGCAAATCTTTATCTTGTTTACAAACCCAATGTATTTTTAACAGCTTTTTATAGATTGCCTATGAACATCGAGTTATCAGAAAAGTACAGTCAATATATTACGTTATTTTTTTGCCAAAGAAAACCCTTAAAAGTTGCTATATTTGAGACATAGAAAACAGTGGACATTCCAGCCCAAACATCTAACGGAGATCAATATCATCCTCATTGGCTATCAACTCAGGCAAAATGCTGATAATTCTAAAGACATTTCTATTTTGCCTTACCAACAAACTTAACCCAATTTTCCAGAGATCTGCTCATATTAAAATTCCAGTCATAAGACAAAGCAATATGGTAATATAAATTTACCAGGTTTATAAACAGATAGTTTAATCCAAATTATATTTATGACAAAATGAAACAATTTAAGGTCACTGGATTACATGACTAAATTTTAAGTTTTTTATATGCAAGTCAAAAATAAGCCTTGAACCAATTTATTTACAAAGCAGAAGCTTAGTAAAAAAGAAACATAAAACCATTTTTTTTTCCAGAGAGTCTGAGAACTACGTTTTTGTGTCTACATTCCAGTTAGGACTGGCTAAAATAACAAATCTCCAAGCCAACTTGAATAACTAGTTATCTTAGTGTAAGCAAAAGAGAAAAATTATTTTTAAAACAGATAAATAGACAAAGAGCCTGAAGTTTTTCATGATAGCCTTATAGTTGCGGTCTAAGAATTATCTTAAAGGTACTCATAAGAGATGTTTTAAATTAGGCATGCCAATCAAACAAAATAGTATCAATCTAAACATATATAACTCAAAAGTAAATTCATCAGAAAAAAGCCATAAGATAAGCTAAAATTGAGCTACGTTCTGCCCAAAGCTGTTCTTAGGACTCACTTTGCTAGAGGACTGTCTAGTGACTGGGGCAATGGTTGGTGCTCAGGAGGTGTTTGGGGTCACTAAGATGTGCTGTTTAAGGGGATTCCTTCCAGAGCATCACCAATGGACCAAATGTCCCCTTTTAATGTGTCTAAGAAAGCCCCAAATACCAAGAGGAGGGGTAGTTCAAGGTACATGGTGATGGCTCCTTTATGCGCATTTCCCACGTAAGCAGTTAGTTTCTTCCCATCCAGTTCTTCTGAGCTGGCCTCCTACAAGACCAGGGCACATCATGGGTCTGTCACCCCAGCACCTCCCTCAAGATCCTAGTCACTAGAGGTCATCCACAGTGGACTGGAGGGAGCCTTTGTTTCTTTTCTTTGGAGTCTAGAGACCGTCATAAATAAACCTTCAATAGAATTCTTGCTGAATTCCTCAAATTCCTTTAGACTCTACTAATCATTAACCAAGCTTAGAGATTAACACACACACACACACACACACACACACACACACACGTTATAATAAATCAAAATGCACTTTAGATACCAGTCAGTTAAATTCTCCTTAGGGGGCTTTGAGACAGAATTAGCATTTTCTATTTTTCTATTTCTATGCAAATCACTGCAGAGATCTCCAAACATTCTGATTTCCCTGTGCACCTTATCTTGTTTCCTTGAAAACTGGAGCCACAAAGTTCCCAAATTCAAACTTCCTTGTCAAACAAAGGCTGAAATTCCAAAACAAAACTAGTCCAGAACTAGTTTCACAGTTGCAGGAGTTGGTCCCATCTGTTCCCTTTGTCCAGGGTCAACTACACTGCCACTGTCTCTGTTCTGTAGGTGATATACCCAAATGCCACCAGCAGAGGGCACCATCCCTCCATGGTCATCAATCCGTATGGGGACCTTCAGACATTGACTTGGATCCAGGGATCCCAAGAGGCTGGATTGGGTCATCTACCTGCATCAGGAGTTTAGTTAACAAGAGAGAAATCATGGTGAACCAGAAAGTGAATGTATTGGCAGTTTGGTTGTAACTGGAAAGATGGTCCTCCTCAACCTATCTTCTTTGAACCCACAGCAGTATTAGAATTTTATAGGACAAAAACAAAAGCTAAGAAATATATATATCATGTTGTAAGTCTGGTTTGTAAATTGGTTCATTGGCATTTGGGGCTTGGACTTCTGCTCCTAACACGAGGTGAGACAGGCAAGGAAAAGCAATTAAGAGTTTTTCAATCTCAAAGGAGCCCCAGTGGCCTTGTCTCAGTATTTAGGTATTTAGCATCTTAAGGACCCTGTTAAGGTCCTCTGACTCCCTGGCACAGAGTGGTCACCTGGTGAGTGTCTATTGAATAAAGAAGCAAGGCTAATAGTAGTGGAATGCTTACCATCCTAGCTACTATGCACTATGGAGCATTTATTCAATATCGTGACATATTGAACTTAACATTTACGTCAAATTTATTTGCTGATTTGACATAAGTAAACCGGTACTTAATAAATTATGATGTTTTATATAGTACATAAATAATGATTTTTATCAAGTATAAGATTTTATACTATTTTTTCTCTTGGATACTATAACAATTTTGTAATATGGTAGCGCTAATTGTGACTATTTCTCTTATTTTGTGGCTTAAGAAACTGAGACTTAGTCCATAATGTACGAAGCACAAAGTTAAATACTGTTACAGTTTGGATCTGGAATGTCCCAAAGGCTCATGTGTTAAAAGTTTGGTCCCCAACACAACCATGTTCAGAGCTGAGGATTTGGGGAAGGGACAAAACAAAGAGGTACTCTGATCTCATCAATAGATTAATCCTTTGATGGCTTCATAATTGAATGGACTGTTGGCAGAAACGTATGAAGTAGGGGCTAATTGGAGGATGTAGATCACTGGGAATGTGCCCTGGTAGGGTGTATCTTGCTCTTCCCATGAGGTGGGCGGATTTCCTCCACCATGTACTTCTCCTCCACCATGTACTAGTGCTGACTCACTATAGGCCCAGAAGCCAGCAGGCCAAGTGAACATAGACTAAACCCTCTGAAACCGTGAATCAAAATGAATCTTTCCTCCTCTCGGTTGATTTTCCTCAGGTGTTTGTCACAGCAGGGTAAGCTGACCAGCACACACAGCTGAACTGTGGTTGAATTGGGATTTAAAGGAAACTATTTTTGTCTCCAAAATGGACTGTTTTTATTGCTTGAACACTGCCTCAGTTTAAGAAGGAAAACAGCTATGGCAGGCAGATGCTTTTTTATTTAAAGGTCTTCTTTCAAGCTCTACATAGAAAACAGATTTACATCATAAAGCATATCTAATCCTTCAGAGGCAGTGCAGCGATTAATCCCCTATTTTTATTCATTAGTTCATTTCATTGAAGGAGAGGCTTCACTGATTCAGTCTGTACCCCAGGAAGTGACAAGAAAAAGATTGCTAGTTATTCAGTAACTAAAAATGTTCAGAGATCTGCCTGATTCTCAAGAGACTGAATACGAACTGACTGTCACTTCTTGGGTAGGAACAACATAGGATTGTGTTCCAGTGTGGCTACCAGGATATTGTGGAGACTTGGTGTTGCCCCTTTCCTTCAGAGATCTTCCTTCCCCTTCTACTTCCTGGACAGAGGTCATTCAAGCTAAGACCTTCTTGACAAAAATGCATCAAACACAAAGAACATGAGTTGAAAATAAATTGCTGCTTGATAAATCACACAGGCCACAGCAGACCTCAGAATTTGCCCACTCACTCTAGTCACTTTTCTGCCATGTTGTCAAACCAGGCAAATCTTCACTTGGTTTTATAATTGATTGACTTTTACAGATAAGGAAACTGAGGCATGGAGAAGGAAAATAATTTGTCTCCAATTACTCATTCATTACATGGTCAAACCAGGATGGAATCCAGGCAGACTTCTCCAGACCCCATGTTCTTAACCACATAATAATCATACCCATCAAAAAAGGCACTCTTTCCCCATGATGAGCTTATAATCAAGTAAGGAAAAGTCACTTTCACTTATTTATCTTACTTTTTTGGGGGATGGGGTACCAAGGATTGAACTCATGAGCCCAGGGACACTCAACCACTAAGCCACAACTCCAGCCCTATTTTGTGTTTTATGTAGAGACAGGGTCTCCCTGAGTTGCTTAGTGCCTCACCATTGCTGAGGCTGTCTCAGCCTCCCAAAGTGCTGGTACTACAAGTGTGTACCACTGCCCAGCTTATTTATCTTACTTTTAATTGACACATGAAGACTGAGGTTATGGTGATTATACTTTATTAGTTACTTCACCATTCAAAAATTGAATCACAAAGATTGGAAACAGCTTGCTTAGGATAGCTCACCAACATAGGGGTAAAGAAATCCAGGAAGGCAGATGCTCTAACCCCATAGATCTCTTCTATGTTCATGTGCAAGGGCAGGGCCCCAACTCACTCAGCCCTTGTCCAATGATGGCCGAACTTCAGTCAGACTCTCTGAACTCTTTTCTCAGCCTCAACCTTGGGCTTCTGTGTCTGTCCTTACATAATCCACTTTGAACAACAATCCTAAATTAGTTTAGAGATAATCCTTTTGCTTTTAACAACTGCTCACTCTGGAAAATCTTCAGTGAGAATTGTATTGGGTCAGTTTAGCAACAATACTTATAATCTTGATGTCTCCTCTTAGGAATTTTTCCTCCACTGATCCCCACTCCCCAATCTATTTCTTATCTACAAACTCCACTGTTCTTGTGGTTGAAGTTGACCCTAATGTCCCCCCACATAATAGTCTTGAAACATATTTCAATATTTTAACAAGTGTCAGAAAAATTTTTTCTTTACATCAGTTTCTGCCTCAACTTTCTACCTTGCCCTGTGTCTCCAACCTGTCCTCTATAAGACCCTGCCCATCTTTGATTTTCTTTGGGCTTTCATGTCATCAAAGATCTGGCTGACCATGTTGAACTGGCTATGGTAAAGGAGAGGGGACTGATGACATTCAGAGGTACCAGAACAACCTTGCCTGGATCCCATGGTGGAGTAAACTTTGCCTCAAAAGTAACACATTTGACTGTTGCTTGATGTGACAATCTCATGCAATGACTGGTCCTCCTGAGCAGTTTTCTTGCTTTTTTGTTCATAACTTCTATACTGAATCAATGCAGTTAATAGACTAGAGCGAACTTAAATTTTGTAGGTAGGCCTGGGACTAAATCAATAAGAACTCTAGTTGTGAGACCATGGTTGAGTTGGTAGGCTTCCATTTCTTTATCTGTACAAAAAGAATCTACAGTATCTATAAAATTATTGTGAAGATTAAATTATAGTACACGTAATAAGGAATAATGTCTGTAAAGTGCCTGATGCAATGTCTATCACATGTGAACTACTTAAGTGGGGACTGTTATTGCTGCTAACACATTGGGAGTGAATGCAGAACTTTGTCTGTTTGCTTCTCTCCAGGAAACCTTCCCCACTTCTACATGACCACATCTAATCCATTCCTCATGCACCTGTGGAATACTATTCACCTCACTTAAAATAAATCTCGACCCCCATGATCAGTGTCCTCTTCCTAATGTGTCCGTAGCTTCTTCATAGCAGTTCTCATGCCATGCCTTACACTACAACTAGTGGTACATATGCTTTTCACACCCTCTTGATAGTACAAGGCAGGCTCTGTACATCTTATTATCCTCAGCATCTCAGGGCCAGACATGTAATTGGTTCCTAAAGTCTGTTAATTTGATGAAACTTACTTGCAGATTTAAAAAGGCAATGTTAAAATATGGTACAGTGTCAAGAACATGAATTTGGAAAATAAAACAACGTGGGTCTAAATCAGTAAAGTAGTCCCTACTGAGTTCTTTGAAGTTTAGCCAGCTGGTTTGCCTTCTGGAGTCTTTTTCTTAACTGTAGATGGAATCGCATGTAGGAGGAGAGCCCACAAGGTGCCATAAAGTAAGGTACATCAGTGTGACCAGCATAATATCCAGCCCAAGTCAAAGGTAAATGTTTCTAGGTCTCCAGACCATAATTATTGGTTAAATTACTCACATCCTGACATTAACTATAGATGATAAAAAGGTATTCATCATCTTTGATTCCTTTCATGGTGATGGTTAATGGTATGATGCAGTGAGTGGTATCAAAGTGAAACTGGAGTTTTAGATAAAACTGGATTCACCACTTTTGGTGATGGGTGGAGTCTGTGTAAGCTGTGGGCACTAAAGTGTCAGCAGCTCGTCACAGCAGGGGCTGGGCTCTGAGGGGCGCAGCCGGCAATGCTCCTCTGCTGAGTGGCGTGCTGCAGCTGTGTAGCAGCTCCTTACATGGGCCATGCCCTCCAGTGTGGCAGTGGACTCCAGAAGCTCACTGCCAACTTCCCTTCAGGTTCTTGTCACTCAAATCTGAAGAATGAAATTCATGGGGTAACAGAAGGCAAGAGTGAATGGAGTAGGATTCATTCAAATGTGAAGAACAGAACAGAACTCTTGCAGAGTCAAGAGGACCCAATAGCAGGTTACCATCTGAGTGTGCTAGCCTAGGGGTTACATAGCACTTGGGTCAATGCTATTTGGTCCAAACTCATGGTAATTGGAGTTTGGAAAAATACTAACGCTATCAGTCCAAACTTATGCTAGTCAGGGTTTGGAAAGGGCTGTTGGTTGACTCTTGAGTGTGAACTTCCATTCAGGTCTGCCCCGGTTTCATTTTCTCACCATTGGTTGGGAAGCGGGGGTTTGAGGTCTTGGGATCGTGGATGCTCAAAGGTTCCAGCTGTGCCACAGCAGGACAGGTCAGTGTGTTCTGGCTTGCCTGGGCCCTGGCTTGCCATGCCTCAGGTCCACACTGGCATAGAGGGCTCTGTGTGGCTTTGACCTGCCCTCCAGCCCACCCAGGCCTCAGCTCCACAGCCCCAGGATAGCTTCAAAAGGAAGTGACTCATCCCATCAAAAATAATTGAAAGTGTCCCAAAGGTGGTTGGTTCTGCTATAAAAAATATTTAGTGAAGCATTTTCAGATGAGGCAATAAATGTCTGGAATTTGTTTTAAAATGCCCCAGACATCCATATATATATAAGTTGAGGGGAAAATGAGCAAAAATGGCAGATTGTTGATAATTGTTGAAGTTGGATGATAGCCATTCAGGGATTCATTATTCCAATCTCTAATTTGAGTGTGTTTGAACATTTTCTTAGAACATAAATATTAAATTGACAGCTGTCTCAGAGCTAGAATACAGAGAACAGTAATTGAAAGCGTGCATTAAGCAGAGGGCTCGAAGAAGAGGATCCCGTGGGCCTAGCGCTGTCACATGGAGGAGAGCCTGCCTCTGCGGAAATGCCAGGACACTGCAGCCAAGAGAAGACAGAGGTCACCCAGAGTGACACACTCAGACTCACGGCTGCTGATGGAACAGAATGAGGAGATGACATCAGAACCTCTGTTTTGTTAGGATGTAGTGCCTGCCTCTAATGAGAAGATTACTTAGGGAGACCAAACCCAAGGGAGCATCTGAGGGAAACATAATGCTCTTTTCTGCAGCTTTGTAGATACAATGAAGAACAGAGAGCACAGGGTAGGCAGAAGGAGGCGGCCCTTCCTTGAGGAACACTCTCCCTTGGTGAAGGAGGTCTTGGCTGGCAGGAGCCTGTGTGCTAATGTGCTTCAAGCTGTGTGAGGAGGAGGGAGACTTGGGCACTTTTCAACATCAGGGTGCAGTGGGCTTCTGGGAGCCCTGGTCTCACAGGCAGAGGCCAGAGTCCGGTCTCAAGTGTCCCACCTGCCCCAGGTATCCGTCCCTGGAGTATCCCCACCCAGGAGGCCCCCCACCCATGAGTATCCCCACCCAGGAGGCCATGAACTGCAGCATCTGCTGGGAAGGACAAGCTGCCAAATGGAAAGAGCAGACTTTGAATTGTACCTGTTTGCTTTCAAATCTTGTCTCTCCCCTTACACTACTATGACTATAGCTCCTTTGTAACTCTGCTTCCTCATGTACAGAACCAGGTAAGAATCCAGCCAGGGTGGACTGTTAACGAGAAGGAACAAGGTAATGTACTCAAAGTCAAAAGGTGCATGGCACATAGTAGATGATCAGTAAATGGCGTCCATTCAGAACAACTTCAATTCAGAAAAGAGTTAATGTACAGGAATATTTGACTTAAAAAGCCAAAATAGATGATAGATAGGCTGGATTGGAGATATTCTGACATGGTCTCATGAGGCACCATCAGGAGAACAGCCACAGGCTTCCAGCACTAACCTATCCCAGGAAAAAGACTCTGAAAACAGACAAACCCTTTCCCAGCACTCTGAGAACTAAATCCTTTAGCAGATCTATGTTCTGATGAGAAAAATAGAGATGTTTTAGGTAGAAATGGCAAGTTAAGCAACTTAACCCCTCCCTCCTATGTATTTCATATAGGGAAACTGAGGCCCAGAGAGTAGAAATAACCCACTAAAGTCAGAAAACAGTGGAGTGGAATCAGCATGCCTAAATTCTAACTGCATGACCCATTGTCCCAACTGCCACATAGGCCACTTTTAGGATGAGTTTTGTTGAAGCAAATGTGAGAAAACATTAGAAAAAGGGAGGAAGGGATGGGGAACAAGGAGAGGCAGGAGACCAGGTACCTCTAAGGCAAAGTTGTCAAGTGTTGGGACCTGGGGATGCTTTCAGAGAAAAGGCTCCCACCAAGTGACAGCACCTGCGAAGTGTTCTTGCAGCAGAAGAACCTGCCAGAGACCTCACCTCCTTGCTTATGCACAAGCTGTTCTCCTGCTGTGTTGGCCTGGAGTCTGACAGTTGGCCTTCATTTCTCAGCTCAGGTACCTCTGCTCCCTGGCAGGTGCACAGGGCTCTGGGCCTGGAGCCCTTGGCACTTCTCACACTGCAGCATCATGGTCCATTGCTTGTCTGTCTTTCTGCTTAATTACAAGCCCTGTGGTACTGAGATATACCCTCCCTTCTTTATTTCCCCCCATGCCTGCCACTTTAGAAGTCGACTTGCTTAAATGAATGAGCGAGTTCATGTGAAGCATGAAGGGACACTTACTTCTGCAATATTCTTGCTACAGGCTGTTGAGATCTTCATAAAGCCCTCATGCATAATGCAGTGCTCATTACTTTTATCAAGACCTGTCCCCAGACTGCATCTCTACCCAGATTATTCTGTTTAATAAAGCAATATTTAAAAGTAATGAGTGAATAGTGTTTAGATACTACATAAATTGTTTTAGTACACCTGCAATGTCTTTTACTATTGAAAAATAAGAATAGCAACTATAAATTTATTAAAAGATTCTAAAAGGCTATGCTGGGACTCTTCATTTTATTCTCTTCTTCACACATACTTTCTCCTATCACCAATCTGTTCTTCACTTGAGTAGTCTTCTCTCTTTTCCCCCTTGAATGCTCTAGTCCTTTTTTCCCCTTTTTCTCTTTCTCTCTCCTTCTCTCAGTCCCTCTCCTTTCTCTTCGCATCCATCTCTATGTTCTCTGCCTCCAGCCTGAAAGCCAAGAGTGTAGCAATAGCCAACATCCCAGGAAAGAGTTATAACATTAGTAGTTCTGGTTCCACTGGGGACTGCTGGACTCTGGAGTGAGTCCTGAGAGACAGAGGCCTGAGCTGTCTGCTGATTTCAACTACGAGATACTGCCATAATTGTTCTGTGGTCTTTTCCTCAATGCCCAGGAAGAGATGGGACAAGCAGAAAAGGTCTGTCCAAAAAGTCCAAAGTGAAGCTACTACTTGGCCCACACCCATACCCCCAGCAATCTTGAAAAAACTTTATATAAATGAAATACTTATGAAGACATGTCATAGACTGCTAACCAAGCATAATATCACTATTATTTTTTCACTTTACCATAAATCTGTTTGCAACTCTAACCTATTAATTTTTGAACATCATCTGATTCAAAGTAAATCATACTTAAAACACTCAGTGAATGAATGAATGCATGCATGAAGAGTTAAGAACTAGCCTGAGTCGTGAGTAATCAAAATGATTTAAATGCCAGTTGAGCCCTTGATCTGGTATTTAAGACTTTGTGGACCTACTGACAGTGAGCTTAGAAGCTGTCTTGCTTTCTTTTTTTTTTTTCTGTTATTTGTTTTGTTTTTTAAGAAAAAGATTGGGCTTAAATATCCTGTTTTTAATGACATGAAGGGAGAATAAACAAATGGAAACAAAATCATCACAAGACAAAGCTAGAGAGAACTGTTTTATCCTAAATTATGTATCTTCCTTTTTATTTTTTAATTAACTTTTTTTAATGATACTTGGTATTGTACCCAAAGATGTTCTACCACTGAATTACATTCCCAGCCCTTTTTAAATCTGAGACAGGGTCTCACTGAGTTCCCCAGTCTGGACTTGGACTTGTGATTCTCCTGCCTCAGCTGGGATCACAGGTGTGCATCACTACTCAGGGCCAAATCTTGTATCTTCTGATGTAGGACTTCCTCGATTACAGCACTCATCTGCTCCTGTGTCCAGTGATTGAGTGGCCATACATGGCTACTTTCAATGGGTTTGCCAGCCAGCTGAGTGAAGTCCATGGACCTGTGTTCTTGTCCTTTCCAGTCCCACTATAGCAAGCCCTGGAATTTATTTCAGAAAAGACAAAGCATCAGCACAGGAGAGGACTGGCCTCTCTCTGGTTTGCATAGGCAAGCATCTGCATTCTTCTGCCTTCCTGGGCTAGCCACTCTGAGTTCAAGGGCTAAAACTCAGATTCATTGTGGCTGTAAGAAACTCCCTCAGGCTGTCTGGAAGCTGAGAATGTCCTCACATGGCCCCAATTGTCCATGACAGAGGAAGAGCAGCCTCACAGGAATTTGCTGCCTAAGAGCTGGGAAGATGACCTGGTCAGACATTTCAAGAGACAGTAGAATCATAAGCAAACTCTATAGCCAAGAGCTCCTACTTGGAGCATTTGCTTCCTGCAGACTTGAACAGCAGGATGCTAATTACAGGTTCTTTGCAAACTTCCTTGGCCCACACCATGTCTCCATAGACACCTGTATTTTATTTGATGACAATAACATGGATGTTTGATAGTTTCCATCCCTGCCAATGATTACAGATTCTATAACAAATGTAGCATATTTTTCTCAAAACTTAATACTTTGTACTAGAAAAGAAACACCCTCTTTTTTGTGTAGTTTTTATTTGTGATTTATACAGACTAAGTATGCTTTATCCAAAATGCTTGAGACCAGAAATGTTTGTCTTCAGAGCTTTTCAGATTTTAAAATATTTGTATAGAGTTTACCAGTCAAGCTCCCCTAACCTAAAAAATCCAAATTACAAAATGTTTTGAAATCCTAAACTTTATTCCTGTCATAATTATTAACACATATTAATTGTGCAAATTAATAAGATTCATGATACACACATGTATCATGCTTGATCATATCCATCCACCCTCCGTCTACTCCCTTTTGCCCCTTCCCTATTTACCCCCATACCTTGTCCTTTCCTAATAGTTTCTTTTCTATTTTGAACCTTCTTTCTTCCCCCAGTTTCCACATACGAGAGAAAACATGTGATAATAGTCTTTCTGTGTCTGGCTTGTTTGTTTGTTTGTTTGTTTGTTTGTTTGTTTGTTTGTTTGTTTTTGTTTAACCCAGAGGCACTTAACCACTGAGCCACATCTGCAGCCCTTTTTATCTTTTCTTGTTGCTTAGGGCCTTACTAAGTCACTGAGGCTGAGTTTGAAGTTGGAATCCTCCTGCCTCAGCCTCCTGAGCCACTGGGATTGCAGATGTGCTCCACTGAACCCAGCTGAGCTTATTTTGTTTAACATGATGTCTTCCAGTTCCATCCATTTTCCTCAACTGGCCTAATTTCATTCCACCACCTATTCTTTATCCATTCATCATGGCCAATTCCACACCCTGAATATTGTGAATAGGGCTGCCATAACCATAGGTGTGCAGGTGTCTCTTTTGTATGCTGACTTCATTTCCCTCAGATGAACACCCAGGAGTGGGATAGCTGGATCACACGGCAGTTCTGGAAACTCCACACTGTTTTCCAGAGTGGTTGTGTTAGATTACATTCCCACCAACAGTGTATAAGGCTCCTTCTACTCTGCGTCCTCACCAACACTTGATTTCTGATAATAGTCATTTTCACTGTGGTGAGATGGAGTCTTTTTCTAGTCTTGACTTACACTTCCCTGATGGCTAATGGTATTGGGCATTTTTGATATATTTATTGGTCATTTGTATGTCTTCTTTTGTGAAGTACGTATTCAGATTATTTGCCTATCCCTAAATTGGACTACTAGACCTTTTTATTACTTTTTATAGTCCTTTTATATTCTGGATATTAATTTCCTATCAGATGAACAGCTAACAAAGATTTTCTCCCATTCTGTATTTCATTGCTTCCCTCTCTTGATTGCTTCCTTCGCTATGCAGAAGCTTTTTAATTTTATGTAATTCCATTTGTGATTTTGCTTCTTGTGCTGTTGAGTTGTCTCCAGGAAATCACTGCCTGTGCCAAAATTTTGAAGTGTCCCTCCTATATATTGCTCTAGTAGTTTCAGAATTTCAGGTCTTGTATTACAATCTTTGGTCCATTTGGAGGTATTTTTGTACAGGGTGATAGCCAGGGGTCCAATGCCAGTCTTCTTCATGTGAATATCCAGTTTTCCCAGCACCATTTGTCAAAGAGGTTGTCCTTTCTCCCATGTATGTTTTTGGCACCTTTGTTAAGACTCAGTTAGCTAACAATGTTTGGATTTATTTCTGGGTTCTCTATTCTGTCCCACAGGTCTACATGTCTGTTTTTATATCAATACTATACTGTTTTTGTTACTTGACAGATGATATGATTCTATGCATAGAATAAAACATAAAAACTCCACGAAAAGAGTATTAGAACTGGCAAACAAACTCAGTGTATTAACAGGATACAAAATCAACATACAATAACCAGATGCTTTTCTATACATCAATAATGAGTTCACTGAGATATCCATCCAGAATAGATACAAAATATGTATGGATGGATATACAGGAATAAAACTAAGGATGTGAAATACTTCTACATTGAAAATTACAAAACCCTGAAGAAATAAATTGAAGACACTAAAAGTGGAAAGACCTCCTATGTTCATGGATTGAAAGAATATTTTTAATCTCTCCATACTATTCAAAAGGATCTACAGAATCAATGCAATTCCCATCAAAATACACTCCTTACAGAAGTAGAAAAATAATAAGCAAGAAATAACTCAAAATAGACACAGAAATCTGGAGCAAAAGAGCTGGAGATGTCACAACACCTGATGTCAGTACTCAAAAAGTTTCAAATTTCAGAGAATTTTGGAATTTGGATTTTCAGATCAGGAATACTCAGTCTGTACATCATTTCCTTATTCCCTTTCTTCTTTTAAGCAGTCAGTATTCAGGAGAAGGCTCTAGGGGATTTGACTCAAGTGGTACTGGAATCAATACCTGACAGTCACCATCACCAGGCAGTTGCTATACCCCATAATCCTCCACACAGCAAGAAGGGTTAAGTAATGTGACTAAGGTTGCAGAGCTAGTGATTGATGGAGACAAAGGTCAGAATGCAAGACATTCATGCCCACTGCTCATAGTCCAGCAGGAGAGAGAGTGACAGGGCGAGCCCTAGAGGAGAGAAACCCCGGATCCATTCTCAGCTCTGCCACAATTCCCATGGACCTGACGTGCCCACCACCATACCAGTTTGCTGGTGTCAGCATGACCAAGTACAATGGACCAGATGGGTTAAGCCACAGACATGCATCCCATTACTCCCCAGGAGGCTGGAAGTCCATAGTCAAGGTGTCAGCAGGGTTGGTTTCATTCTGAGACAGCTCCCCTTGGGTTGTAGATGGCGGTCCTCTTTTTTTATTATTATTATTAGTTTATTTAATTGCATTTCAAGTCATAGCACATATATAGAGCTCAGTTTTTCCATTTCTCTGGTTGCAAACCAGATAAAGTTACACCAATTGTGTTTTCATACATGCACCAAGGGTAGTGATGACGATCTCAATCAACCATCTTTACTATACCCAATTCCCCTTTCCTGCCCCCCACCTCTCCCATGTCGTGTCCAGTGTTCCTCTATTTCTCTTATGTTTCCCATTCCCACCTCCCTTATTCATCAGCATCCACTAATCAGAGAGACCATTCGGCATTTGGCTTTTTGGGATTGGCTTACTTCACTTAGCATAATGCTTTCCAATTCCATCCATTTGCCTGCAAATGGCGGTCCTCTTGATGTGTCTTCACAGGACATCCTTCTGAAGTGGACAGGGCATGTCCACATCAATATTTCTTCTTCTTATAAGGATGCCACTGATATTGATCTAGGACCAAGCCTGTGATTCCATTTAACCTTAATTCTCTCTCTAAAGACCCTATCTCCAATACAGTCACTTTCAGAGGTACTTGGTACCTAGGACTTCAACATATGAATTTGGGGAGGGACATGATTCAGCCAAACGCATGGGGTGAACCAGTGTCTGCGTGGCTGTATTCCTCTCTGCGGACCTTGGGGCAGTGTTTTCTTGCCCATTTCAGAAACTGGAGGCTGGCTCCTTTTTCCAAGTTAAGAACACAGCACTTTAAACTCTGCTTCTGTAACTCATCACCTTCTCTCAATGATCCTGCCACCTCCCTCTTATAAAGACACTTTTCATTTCATTGGGTTCACTCAAATAATCCAGGATGCTCTCTTCATCTTCAAATCCTTGAGGTAGTTACATCTGCAAAGTTCCTCCCACTATGTGAACTAATGTCTTCGCAAATTCCAGGGACTTGGGGGGACACAGTTCAACCCATGGTGATCACTTCTAGTCCTCTGTTGGTAAATCCATAGGGTGTGGAATAGCAGCCTGCCCTGATGATTACTCAGTAGGGATCAAATAGCATATTTAGTATAAAAACACAGATGTAAAGGCCAACACAAATGTAAGGCACAAACATGTAAGGGCTTTTGTATGTTCATTTCTGCAACCCTTGACTGTCCTATATCCATCCAGTGTCATAAACTGATTATTTTAGTCAGCTTTTTCACAACTGTGATGAAAAGACCCAACCAGCACAATTGTCAGGGAGAAAAGGTTTATTTGGGGGCTCATGGTTTCATAGGTCTCAGTCCATAGACAGCTGCCTCCATTTTCTGGGGCTCCAGATGAGGCAGACCAATATGTCAGAAGAGTGTGGCAGAGGGAAGCAGCTCACATGATGATCAGAAGGCAGAGAGAGAGACTTCTCTCAACAGATACAAAATATATACCCCAAAGGCAGGCCCCCAATGCTCCATGTCCTCCAGCCACACCCTGCCTATCTTCAGTTACCACTCAGTTAATCCCATCAGGTGATTAATTCACTGATTGAGTTAAGGTTCTCACAACCCAATCATTTCTTCTTGGAACGTTCTTGCATTATCTCACACATGAGTTTTGGGGGGACATCTCACATCCATAAACTGGTACAGATAGAAATCAAACCACAATACCACAACACTGGTACAGATAGAAACATGAGTGTTTAGTAAATTGTGTACATATCTCTTATTTCTTTATTTTATGTTTTAACCCCTAAAACAATGTAACAAAAAATAGGAACCCCATAAAGGCATGTTAATTTGAATACATGAATATCCTTTACTGGTGAAGGGCTGTTCTGTGCATTAATGAACAGCGAGAACTCTCATCTACAGATCTCAGGTCTTCAGCAAGCTCTCCTCTTCTGAACACAACCAAAAATTATGGAAGAAACCTCCCTGTGGTCCCTTGAGACTCATTTAATCTTATTTTACTATCTCTGCAGCTTTGTTTTTCTATTGCTGCATAACAAACTATCATGGAATTTAGTCCCTAGACAGCAATCATTCTGTTATGTTGTAGGATTCTGTGGGTCCCCATCTTCATGCAGTCACAGAGGCTCCCTTGTATCCCTCTAGCAGGTAGGTTCAGGGCTCCAAGTCACAGGAAGCCAATAGCACCAGTCTCTCAAGTCTGTGTCTGACACAGCCAGTCACCAAGGCTCTCCGCATTTCAGATGCAAGAACAGAGACCCACTTCCTGCTGTGGAACATATCAAAAAATTTTCAGCTTTCTTTAATCTGCCACAAATGCTAACAAACTTGCCTTCCTCATCCCTGTCCCTGAGAAATCAGAAGCAGACAGTCAGGAAGGAAACAAACACTGTCACCTGCAAAACAGTGAAATATTTTGGTTGTTAGCCTTGGCAAGCACAAACTGAGCAGAAATGAGATTTAACTGAAAACATCAAGGGAAGAACAAGAAAACCTTCAGATGGGGACAGTGCAGTTAAAGAGGGATGTCAGCCTGCAGCATGCAGGACCTGCAACCACTGCTTGAGGACATCAGTGGGCACAGCTCAGGACCATAAAGAGAGCTCATCCATCTGTTCACTATTCAACTCAACATTCGTAAGCAAGCACTGAGCAGGTCCTGAAAGATACAAGGACCCCTTCCTTCCAAGGTTGCAAAGTCTCCTAGGGGAGAAACACAGGACAATTGTCAAATACAGCACAACATGATAACGCCCAAGTATGACATTCTCACCAATCACATTGAGGTAACAAAACTAAGTTGTATCAACCCAAGTTATTTGGGGACAGCAAATAGATGAAATGAAAAGATGAGTCTTATATTTAATTCCCCTTGGAATTGCTACATCCATCCAATGAAACTTAATTGCTGAGTTTCCCTAATGTTCTGGAAAACTTGCTTATCAGAGATTGCTCATTTGCTGTGGGTATTATTGTGTCCTAGTGGAATTTCCTGACTCATCCCTTTTCCAATATTGATTGAAGACCTGTGAGGTCCCTAGCGCAGCACTGGAGAGTAAACAGCCCCAAACCTGGACAGCCTCTCATTCTGTTTGGTGAGATACAAGCCAATCCTCCCCCCATTACTCTCATGTCTGTCTCCTTCCATCCAATGACCAAGAGCCCCGGGCACCAGGTTCCATGCCAGGCAGCAACAGACAAGGCAGCCTGAGTTCCTTCTCTCGAACACTTATATTTCCATGGGAATGCCAAAAATAAAGAAGTAAACAAGCACATAAATAATTTCAGAGAGACACAGTGGTGTGAAGAAGAAGAAGCAGAGGAAGAGGCTCGGATGACGGGGCACAGAGAGGCCAAGGTAGGAAAATCGAGTTAGATGAAATAATTAGAGAAAGCATCTCTGTGGCAGCAACATGTGCAGTATTTTTAAATTCCCCAGGTCTTTAGAACACACTTCCTTCTTACCCTAAGGCCCAGAACTCAGAGTACAATTAACACCCCATCATCTGCCTGGTACCGTGGTCCCTCTGTGCTTGTCACCTCCTGGAATGAGTGCCCCATGGACTGACTCACAGACCAGGGCCCCTCAGACAGTGATCATAAATGTGTGGCAGAGTGTCACAGTCAATCCTCCAGAAATGTTCTGACTCTGTGACCTCCCAGTGCCTGAGAATCACAAGAAAGGTAGGGTCAGAAATCAATCTGTGTTGATATGTTTTCATCTTTCCATGGATACATGGAGGATGCTCCAGAAGGGACCCAACATGGAGAGCAATTAGATACCCTCTGATCTCCTCGCCTTTCTCCTGACTTGTGGTCTTGGAAATGGTAATATTAACTGAGCTGTTGCATCTATTAGTTTATAAATTCCAGGGCTGATTCATGCATGTGTGGAAATAATTAGTTTCTCATAAACAAATCCAGGACTTATTTTGAGAGAACTTCGTACTAATTGGCTTACTCAGAATGGCAATACATTGAAATGGCAAACAATGGCCTGTACTTGAAGGGAGAGAAAAAGAGAGGAGGACAGAGAGGTGTTTGTAGGAAAAGGTCTTTCTCCCGATGAAGATCTCAAATCATAGATCAGCCAAGAGAACGCGCCAACATACACCCACTCTATTCTATGTGGTGCTGGTCTGTACTCACTCTTTATAAACATAATTCCAGCACATTCTTTTGACCACCCCAAAAGGTGGTTTCTGTTGTCTGAAAGGCAACACAAACTGCTCAGTGTCACACAGCTATGAGCGACAGAGCCTAGACTTTATTTCAGGGCTGTTTGACAATGTTTTTGTTGTTATTGTTTTCATTTTACCAGCAGCAAAAACTGTTCAGTGTTTATCAGTGCTAATCATCTGACCAAACTCCAGGGTTTTTTTTTTTTTTTTTGCAACTTAGCAATCCATGACTCTCCAGTTAGTTATTGTTGCATATAGCACTCTTCCAAAACTGAAAAGCTCAAAACAAGAATGTTTCTTCATCTCATGATTCCGGGGGTCAGCTGATGCTGTCAGGGTGTATGCCAAGTCAGGGGATCTTCAAATCCAGGGTCAGCTGCCTGGTCGAGGCCTCTGTTTTTCCTCTCAGCATCTGTTAAGACAGCTAGCCAGTCATGTAGTAGGCTCAGAGCTGCAGCTAAAGCGGGAACCAGAGGTCTCAATAAGTAGGTGCCATTGAGTTTCTGCCGTGTCCTCCTCACTATTATCCCCCAGGCCAGGATAAGGCCCAAAACCCAGAGCCAATGTGGGAAAAATGGCCCAAGGCTCGGGATTTCTGTGGCCATCTTCCATGCACTCTTACACGTGGCTTTTGGCAGACTGTTCATTTCTTCCTTTGCGTAGCCAACGCCCTGTAAATGTTCATGTGCCAGGGCTTATTCCAGACTGAAAAGGAAGAAGAAACAGAATTTGATCATAGTCGCTGATATAGCAAGTCGTGTAAGTAAACTAAGATACCAACAACTCCATATTAGCCTACAAACGGGGTGTCTTAGTCCATTTGAACTGCTATGACAAGATGCCTTGGACTGGGTGACTGAGGAGGCACTTACACCTATCCCTCACAGATCTGGAGTCCAGGGCCAGACACAGCTGGGTTGATGTCTGGTGGTGCTGTGGCTTGGATGAACATCCCCCAGGGGTCCACATACACAGCCTTGGTCCCCAGGGCAACCCAGGTGACACTATTTGGAGGTGCTATAGACCTTGAAGAGATGAGGCCTTATAGGAGATCCTGAGGCCATTGGCAATGTGTCCTCAAAAGGTACGATGGGGCCCAGCCTGTTCGCTGGCTCTGCTTCTTGGTTGGAAATGTGAGCACTTGCTCTAACATACGCTCCACTGTGATGTGCTGTCCTCACCAAAGGCCTAAACTAATAAGATAGCCAAACTTGGGCATGACCTTCCAGAACCATGAGCCAAAATAAACCTCTCTTTACTTCATAAGAAGTCTGTGCCAGATATTTCACAA
Source organism: Geosciurus inauris (assembly GCA_004024805.1). Lineage (NCBI taxonomy): Eukaryota > Metazoa > Chordata > Mammalia > Rodentia > Sciuridae > Geosciurus > Geosciurus inauris. The sequence continues at coordinate 127,105 of PVHX01004021.1, forward strand.
AAACTGACTAATAAATTCACTAAAGTCTGATTTTCTGGTTTGTAGATGGCACCTTCCTGCTGTCCTTATAGGTAGAAAGAGGTGAAGGAGCCCTTGGGGCACCTTTTGTAAGAAAACTCATCCCTTCCATGAACACTCCTTCCTCATTCCCCACTCACTTCCCAGAAGGCACCACCTCCTAATACCACCGTCTCAGGGTTTAGGGTTTGAACATATGAATTCTGTGGGGGACATTCAGACCACAGGTAAATAAATCACTCAAAAAGTCTGAGAGCCAGGAAGTTAGAGTAGAAAATGTGTCATAAAGGAGGTAGAATTTGATCTGGTCCCTGAAGGATGGATGTGCCATTCATGCTCGGACTTCTGAGAGAGTGATATTACTGTTCTCCTTAGCCAAAAGTGAGAACCAAGTTCTCATTTCCCCTGCACAAACCTGCACTGTCCTATTTTATATCCTGCAAGTTTCTGAAGCACTCTTCTTAATAAAAACCATCAAGTCTTTTGTTTCGCCTTCCAGCTTCATTACCTTGGCATCTGGGATGTCTTCCAGGGAATACTTGGTGAGAATGGGGTAATAGGGTAGAGGTCAATGTTTGAAGGAAGCCCATGATCTCTAAGTTTCTATCTATAACTCCTATCCAGGAAGACCTTCGTAGGAGAAGGAAACACCAGAGCAAGTTATCTGATCCAGGAAAATGTTGATTCTAGGAAGGAATAAGTAAAAGTCCATGGAAATGAGGTGTTTAAGAGACATTGAAAGTCAAGGGAAGCGAGACTCATAACCAAAACAGACTGTAAGGTGGTACCTTCGACAAGACAGGAATGAGAGACAGTGAGCCTGGCCTGGGGTGTGTTGAGTTTGATGTTTTTGTGCAACACAAAGGAGGAACTATTTAGTATATGCTGAATATTTAGACATGGCCCATGGGACAATTTTGAGGCTGGAAGGGAATCAGCAACCAAAGGAGGAATATTGAAACCGTGGGTCCACGTGGGATCACCAGGAAGAAAGAACGTACCAAGAGGAGAAAGTAGAAAATACAAGATCTTCTAAGTAGCAGCGGTGAGAGGAAAGGGAAAGGACAGTATTAAGGGTGTAGGGTAGTTATTGGTGTCACCATGCACACATCTGTCCAAATGCCTCAGGTTGAGGCACTGTGAACAGAGAAACTAGGTGGAGTGTGATTGTGTGGTGATACTGCTTTCCTGTGTCAGTGTTTTCAGAGCTTGTCCTCTTCTGGATGTGCACAGCAGCATGGTATAGGCATTAAGAACACTGACTTTGAAAGCAAAACTGTAGGTCAAAATCCTAATTAAACCACGCACCTAAATAACTTATGACCTCAGACAAGTCACTGAACCTTTTCTTAGGTGTAGAGTGGGATAGTCCCTCCTTCTAAGTATTATCCCAGGGATTACAGATGTTATTATAGGTTAAGTCCTGAGACTTGTACAAAATACAGAAGTATTGAGAAAGTAGCAGGTAAAGCATGTACAGATAAACACACCCAAATGGAAAGAAAATGATTACAATATTATGGTTCCTAATGAACAGTTTCGGCAAAAATAAAATCAATTAGGATTTTTATTATACAACTGATGTTCCAATCAGAAAGTTTGAACAGTCAGGGACAGGGATTCTGGTACTCATGGCAGATTGAGTGAGGAGAGTGGGGATCGCAGAAACGTGGGGAGAGATCCCCATTGTGCCAATCAGGTAACACGTATGGGGTTTGTTTGCAGCCTTGACAGTGAGTGAGTTTGCCAAATTTCCATTGCCGTATGTTATGGTTTAGATATGAGGTATTCCCTCCCCCAAAAAGTTCATGTGTGAGACAAGGCAAGAATTTTCAGAGGTGAAATGATGAAATTATGAGAAACATGACCTAATCAGTGGATTAATTCGCTGATGGATTAACTGGGCAGTAACCAGAGGCAGGTAGGGTGTGGCTGAAGGGAGTAGGTCACAGGGGTGTGACTTTGATCACAGGTGATGAGACTTTGGCATTTGTATTTTGTCCCTGGTGAGCAAAGTTTGCGCTTGCTCTGTCTCTGTCTCTCTCTCTCTCTCTCTGCTTTTTCGTTGCCATGTCCTAAGCTGCTTTCCTCGCAGACACCCTTTTGCCATGATGTTCTGCCTCATCTCAAGCCCAGAGCCATGGAATCAGCCAATCATGGATTGAACCTCTGAAATCATGAGCCAAAATAAACTTTTCCTCCACTAAAGTTGTTCTTGTCAGGTCTTTTGGTCACAGTGATGCAAAGCTGACTAAAACTACTATAGTAAGTATCTGATCAATCAACTTAAAAAGAAATAAGATGTGTTTTGACTCCTAGTTTTGGGTGTTTTAGTCTGTGACTGGTTGGCACCATGGCTTCGGGCCTAGGGCAGCACCATATGCACTGGTGGGAGCACATGGAGACAAAGGAGACACATTCACCTCACAGCTGGAAGTCGAAAGAGAGAAGGAGAAAGATGTGGTGTTCCCATGACCCCCTTTGAGAACATGCCCCCAGTGACCTCAAACCTGTCACTAGGCCCCACTTCTTAAAGGTTCTGCCACAGGTTGGGAACTAAGCTTTGAACACATGGGCTTCGGCAGTTAGCATTCCTCATTCTAAGGCACAAGACAAGTAGGTTTGCAGCAGGAACCCAACACTAGAGTCCCAGGCTGTGATGAAATTAGACACACAGGACAATGGAGAAATAAGTAGTACCAGGACTTAATGATATTGGGAGAAAAAGGAGCAGAGAAAGCGGATTTCAAGATAGCACCACCTGTAGGATGGGTCCCTCTCCTTGGTATGGTATTTGGAGTTCTCCAAGATCTGGCCCCACGCTCCTTTCACTCCTCTCTCTTGAGATTCCCTCAGCTCTGTCCTGCAGCTAAGTAAATTGCCCTTATTTCTTGAGTAGACCTCAAAAGTTTTTACTTTGTTAGCCTTAATAATGCATTTAGGAGATTTTAGACAAGCCAACTAACCTCTGCACCTGCACTTCCTCTTTGGTAAACAGGTATAATAACACCTGTCTCACCAGGCTTCATAAGGAAAAGTACTTGAATGAATGTTTCTCTTACTTATGTCGAGAAGCAGTTCCTCTTTTTATTATTTCCATTGTTAACAAAACTGTGTTTACTTACAGAGTTTTTACTGATATGAAGATTAGGAAAATATACAGAATATTTAAATGTCCCCAAAGTCCATCACCCTGAACCACATGTTCATTTCCTTGCTCACGTATGTAAAGATACCTATACATACCTCTGAGCTCCTTCTGTGTTTAATTTTATTTTCTGAGTTTTCCAGTTAGCACAAATACTTACCCATGTCACTAGAAATTTCTCACAAAATAAGATTCTAGGCTTAGATTATTCTACTGAATAGATTTACTTATTTCCTCAATTTCTAATATTGACTGCATAGGCTTTTGTAAAATTCCATGAAATAAATGAAACTTTGATGTACGTATTGTTCAAAAAAAGCTTCTTGAACTTTCATTATTCCCTTTGGACAAAACATAGAATTTGAATTGGGGCACGGACACCTACAAAACTTTGGAGGCTCCTTATACATCCTGAAAAGATGCATGCCGAAGAAGGATAGTGATTTGATGCCACTCTCTGTGCTCAGTGGTTTGAAGTTCCCTCTGGCTACCTCCCTTCCATCCCTGAAGCTTTGGGAAAATAGACACCTGCACTTGGAATCAACAGTCTTGTCTTTCTGAGGGAGCAGACACAGGCCCTCCCCATGCATAAGCAATGTGCTAATGGAAGCTCTTGAGGTGCTGCTCTCCACAGCTCTGCAGGGATGCTTGTCCTCCTGCTGGCCCTGCCTGTAGGGCCTGTGGCGTGCATAATTCATGCTAGATTTCAATGGCTGAGTGTAGACATTCAGCCAGATCACGTGGATCAAACACCAACAATTCCAGTTACACATCTTGTGGCTTCTGCACAGGTTATATAACCTCTGCATTCCAATTCCTCTTTTGTAAAATGGGGATGATCATGGCACCGACCCTGTAGGTTTTGTAGCGTAGGTTATGAGAGTTCATGATGTTCCTAGTTTGCATATGTAATAATTAAAACATCTGCATCTTCATGAAATCAATTCTTTTCTTTTTCTACCGATACTCCTGAGCAAAAGAGCCTCTTTATTGGCACACCCATGTCATAGTGGCTGTAGCAGGTGGAAAAATGTTATAGGCAAAGCAAAGTCTGTGATCGATGAATGCTGACTTTGCCTGTCATTGGATTTTGCTGTCCTGGAAGGAGAGGAATCTGTAGAAGTTCTGTGACAAGCCCTGTTCTAATGCTTTTTGTTCCATGAAGCAAAGCTCCAATTCTAAAATTAAATCCCATCACCACTACCCCAAGCTGCCATGTGCGTTTGAGTGTTGTCTGCATTAAGGAATGGTGTTTCAACTAATCTTATTGCAGTGGTTACACCTGAAAGAGCAGAAAAAAATATATGGCTCTTGCTTTTGTCAAATCAGGTTCAATTTCCAGAGATTCTGGCCTCTTACTGCAAGTCTCTTGGCTTTTGACTCTCTAGAAGAATTTGCTGAGATGGCTCAAGGAGAACTGGAGGCAGGGCCCTGACTGGGCCCTGGATACACAGTTTCCTAGCACAGGGCTGGAACTCTGACGTGTGATGAGCTCTCTGATGTGACAATTGACTAGAAGTGAAGTCTGACACAGGAGTCATTTAATGGCTGCACATGTGTCCATCAGTCAGGTCCAGAATGCAGGCTCTGGCTATGCAGAGCCATTACCAGGAGTCCAATAAGGACACAGATACCTGAAGCTCAGGCTAGAAGCTCAAGAACAGACTTGGGCTTCAGGGACTCAGAAAACAAACAAACAAACAAACAAAAAAAACATTCCTCCTCCCCCAATTTCCTCATCATTAAGATGCAGAAATAAGAATAAAGTACAGAGCCGGGCGCGGTGGCTCACGCCTGTAATCCTAGCACTTTGGGAGGCTGAGACAGGAGAATCGCGAGTTCAAAGCCAGCCTCAGCAAAGGCGAGGTGCTAAGCACCTCAGTGAGACCCTGTCTCTACATAAAACACAAAAAAAATAGGGCTGGGGATGTGGCTCAGTGGTCGAGTGCCCCTGAGTTCAATCCTCAGTACCAAAAAAAAAAAAAAAAGAATAAAGTACAGAGGCCAAGACACTAACCTTATTTTTGATAAAGTGGTTTGGAGAGTTTGGCTTAGGTTTACCTGAATGGGCTGGCAAATATGTCACTGGACTGACGGATCACATCACTGCAACATCTATAGGGCACAGGTCTCTTCCAGCTGGCAGAGATCCTCGAGAAACACACTAGCTCTGCACACTCCATGGCAGGCAAAATCCGTCAGTTTCCTGTCTATATAGAGTGGGCAAAGGAGAGCAGAACTGGGTCTTTCTCCAGACTCAACTTGGAGAACTTGTTCCTCAAGGGAGTTCAGTAAGAAGCCAGCAGTTTCATATCAGCTCAGGGGTTTGCATACTTTTTTTGACAAGGGTCAGATAATAAATATTTTATACTTGTGGACCATATATAGTGTGTTTCATTTTTTATTTTCCACAAGCCTATCAAA
>PVHX01004022.1:0-133096 GCA_004024805.1 Geosciurus inauris
TGTGGCAGCAGGCCTGAGGGGGATGGGGGCAGATGCAGAAGGAGGTGCAGGTCCCGCGTTCCCTAGAGGAGGCTTCGAGGGAACACAATGTCTCCATCATTTCCTGTCGCATCACACTCTAAAGTGCACCTAACAAGGGGCAGGACAGACATGGCCCATTATCCCATGTGAAAAGGGCTGCCCCCGCGCCACGATATGGGTGGGCATGGGGCAGGGGGCTGGGCAGTGTCCTAGTGAGGCCAAGGATTTGTCTCTTACCTTTGGCTCCCTTACACCTAGGTGGTCCCCCACCCTTGGGCTTTTAATGATGCCCACAGAATCCACAGTGCTAGGGCTTTCTGGGGCTGTGGGTCATCTGGAACAGGCAAGGCTTCTAGACACCCCAGAATTGCCCCCAACCTGGGGCCTGGTAAAAAAGAAAAACAGGTCGGGGTTGGGGGGCGGGGAGCAGGACCAGACATTAAACGTAAAAAGCTGCTTGATCTCACCCATATTCAAAAGATGGCTGCTCCAACTGCAGCGAGACGCCTTTGTTTACAATTAGATGGCAAAGACCCAGAGGGTGTGGGCAGTGAGGCTGCCTGGGCTAGACTACCACCGCTCCACAGGACGCCCCCAGCATCCATCCTGCCGTGTGAGCAGAGGCTTCCCTTAGAGACTCCCTGCAGAGGTGTGTCACACAGTAGACCTGGCAGACGTGTTAAGTGTGGACCCCAAAGAAATCGATGGGCCCCTGCACACGCAGGGGATCCCCTAAGTTGTGTGGCCCCTGAAAAAAGCAAGAGAGGGACGAGGCAGCACTATCTCAAGGAAAGCAGCTCCTTAAAGACGGACTTGGGTTTCCACAGCAGCCTCCCACGGGGGAAGTCCTGGGGATGGAAGGAGCCGCTGTCTTCGCTCTGCACCTCTTTGTGCTATTGATTCTTTTTTCCATGTGTAAATATTATTATTTTTAAAGATAAATATGCTCGCATGCCAGCACACTTCAAAAGAGTGAAAATATCTGGAAGAATTTTCTTTTAAAAGGTGGTGACATGAGTGACATCTTGACCTGGCCTAACCCTCTTGAGCAACTCTGGGAGATGGAAGCTCAGCCACACCAGGCCCTTGTGGGCTAGCCTGGGCACTTCACCGCCTTAGAGGACACTTCCAGATGAGCTGTAGGAATAGAACTTACCAGAAGTGGAGCACACACACACGCGGGTGTGTGTTATGCATAAAACGTATAGCAAAACACAGAGAAATCTTCTGGAGTGTTCTCTTGGAGGGAGAGGTGGCTGGGGTAGGCAGGCAAAGGGAGATGGGCTACTGTGTTTTAGTGTGTAATCTTTGTCATAGACAATCCAAACCAGCCCGTGAAGCCACCCTGGTCCCTGTGTTCTGAGTGATACCCCCATGGGCCAGTTCCCTTAGGCCAGGCTGGCTGGTATGTCACTTTACCCTTTTAATACTGAACCCTTATATCCAAAACAACCTCAGTGCACTGGAGATATAGCTCACTTGGTAGAGTGCTTTCCTCACACACCCAAGGCCCTGGGTTCAATCCCCAGCATCACAAAAAAAAAAAAAAAAAGAACAACCTCAAGGCTATTTTTTCTCCTAGTGTTTTCACACAAATGACCTCATCACATCCTCCTCACCACTCTGAGTTGGGTGGCACTTCCCATTGGAAGGGGAAGAAATGGACACGGCCGTCCGGAGCCAGACCACTGCAGTAAGTCCCAGGGTGCTACTTCTATACCCTGCCCCATAGTCCTTCCGGGTCACTGTGACACTGTGCTGGGCTGGAGTTCCTCCAGAATCCACACCGTCCCACTCATCCCCACATCCCTCGAGGGACTGACAGCACAGCCCCAAGACCATGCTCTTCAGGGACAATGCCCACACCCCAAGGAGCAACCAGACATCCATCTGTAGAGGTGTCCCAGCCAGTTCTCAGAGGGCTTTAATTACTGCGCTGTGCGTGGATGCTCTCCAGGGAGGCTGGAGTGTGCCGTCACCTGACCCCACCCTGAGTATCTCCAGCTCTGCCTGCAGGACTCTGAGCCATGGAGGTGGACAAGCCCCCAGAGCCTCACATCCTGCTTGAACCTCCTCGTCTGCCTTCATAATGCCACCCCAGCTCCCCAGTGGTCCTCGTGAATGCTCTGACAATGGGACAGGGAGGGGAGGGAACAGAGGGCCCAGAGAGGATGAGACAGGTGTTGGGAGCAGCTCCTAGGAGTGCGACTTCCTTCCACAGAGTCCCCCGCTTCCCTTTCCACCTCCCTGCAGGACCTCCTTATCCCCACACCTCCTCTGCTTTCAGAGGTTATGCTGAGAAAAATCCAGAAAGGTGCCAACATCACAGGGTGTGAAGGACCGCGAGTCTGGCATTTTAACAGGTGCCAGAGCTGCTTGAGAAGACAGGGACCTGAGCCCCAAGGTAGCACCGCAAGTTCAGGGAAAGCAGGGCCAGCAGAGGTTTCCTGCCTCCCCCCTCAAGTAGACGACCTCCCATGCCCCATGTCACCTCCCTCTGGTGGCTGGGCCACCTAGAGAGCGACCCTCAAGCCCACCAGGCCAGTGAGAGCAGGGAAGCCCAGTGTTTGAGATCCCACGAAAAGAAGGCTTAGCCTCCAAAGTGATGGAGGTCAGTCCCTGGAACTGCTGATCTGATTTGCAGAGTGTCCCTCAGCAGCAGCCTTCCAGAACATTCCCACACTCCTCCATAGCGTGAAGAACTCTTCTGCTGTCTCCTCACTTTGACAAATCATGTCGCTTGGCACAGAGGCTGAGCTCTGCCTTGGAGGGTCGCACCAACCTGCGTTGAGTGACAGATTCTGGGGCTGAGCGCTCACTCTTTGTACGTGCCAGGCAGGAGCTAGAGTTGTCTCAGGGCAGTGGCCAGGATGTGCCCTCGGGAGAAAAAGGAATCAAAACAAAACCAAAACCAAAAATACGCGTCTCAGAGAACTGCCCAGGGTCTCGGTGATGTCCTGTCCCTAGAGCACCCAGGCTGTTGTTTCTGCTAAAAATAAATGCAGATCCTCCTTCACTGACCCAGGACTCCTGCAGCCTGCCGGTGTGGCATCCTGGGTGGAATGGCCTCCCTCTGGTGAGCAGGCCATTGGCTCTTTCCTCATGTGCTTAAATAACCAAAGCAGTGTTTGCTGCTGAAATATATCAGTTAGGTTAATGAGGTTCTCTTGCCCAGGGAGGTGGAGCAGTCCCCAGGATGGACTCGCAGCGGGGAAAGCAGTGTAGAGCTCCCCTCCCAATGGTCCCCCCCTACCGGGAACCCTGTGACCCGCCAGGAGATCCTGGGATGGATGGGTGTAAAGGGCCATTTTTTAAATCAGCTTTGGACACTTCTTTCCTTCTATCTCTTTCCTTTTTCTTTCCCAAATCAACTCATCTCACTATTAGCACAAAACAAAAGCTTCTAGGGGCTCCTCGCTCCTCAATTCTCCCTGAACTCGATTGGCTTGCTTCATAGCCACTCAAACCATTTCCCCCAACTGTTGATTTCATTGCTGTCCCACCTCACCCAAGAAATGAACACAAGATGCAGAGGACCACCCTGGAAAGCAGGTGAGGTACGGCGGGAAGGGCCCAGGGCTTGGAGCACTAACTGGGAGGAATCCTGCCCGCCCTCTACTACCCGTGTGACCTTGGATAAGTCGTCCTACCTCTCTAAGCCTGGTTCCTCATCTGAAAATGGGAATAAGAGCACCTCTCTTTCAGGGCTGTAGTAAGGAATAGCAGTGACGTGTAAAGCACAGATCGGCACCGCGAGTGAGCAAGCCCCTCAGCCACAATCCTGAGCACTCCGCAGGGAATGGGGTGGCCGTGTGGGTCCCCTCCCCTCCAGACGCCTTCCGGTGCCTGGGAATCCCACAGACACCCCCCTCAGTCATGCCCAACCCACAAAGGACACATCTGAAGTCCCCAAGACAGCAGAGCCCCTCTGCAGGGTCCAGCTGTAGGCCCCAGGCAGGGTAGCGGCAGACCGAGGGGCTGCACCGCAGCTGGCCAGCAAGGCAAGCCCTGCCCCGTCACCATCTAGCCCCCACCACACTGTGGACACGCAGTACTAATGACGTTGATAGTGAGCGCAGAAGGCCAGCCTGGGGCAGCAGTATGTGTCTTTGCAAGGTTGTTAGTGTGGTGAGCGCCCCATTCAGAAGATGCCGGGTCAGGGCACAGAAGCTACTCAGCCTCCATACCCTGAGCCAGGAGCCCAGCCCTGCTGCCTCCTGTGGTCAGGATGGTACACCCTGGAGGAAGCACAGCTGGCCTGGAGGGAAAGCCAAGGGGGCCAGAGACTGTAGAATCCAACAGGTGACAACAAGTGGCCAGTGGCCCCAAGGGACAAGATGCAAAAAGCCCCATGGAGCATCATGTCACCCAGTGTCCCCTGTGGTGTGGTGCTGGTGAAGTCCCCAGCTAAGGATGGCATCTCGTGGAAATGAGAACCCAGTGTGGTAGATCATCCCGAGTCTTTAGGATAAACCAGAAATTGTATTTCATTAAATACTCCTGTTGTCAGGAGTGGTGACTAATTCAGGAGTTTTGGAGCTGTTATATGCTCACAAACTGTTTGATTTATGCTCTGTCTGGAGGGAATTCAAGCTAAATGGTAGGAAGAAATTCCTGAGGTTTTCTTTTCTTTTCTTTTTTTCTTTTTGCTGGGGATTGAACCCAGGACTTCACACAGGCTAGGCAAGCACTCTACCACTGAGCTGCAACCCAGACCATTTTTTTTTTTAGATGGACACAATGTCTTTATTTTATTGGTTTGTATGTGGTGCTGAGGATCGAACCCAGGGCCTCACGCATGCGAGGCAAGTGCTGTACCGCTGAGCTAGAATCCCAGCCCCCATTTTTTTTTTTTTTGAATTTTTAATTTGACACAGGGTCTGACTAAGTTGCTGAGGCTGGTCTCAAGCTTGCAATCCTCCTGCCTCAGCCTCTAGAGTAGCTGGAATTACAGGTGTGCACCACCACACTCAGATCTAGGGTGAGGATTTGAGACTCTGGGGAAAATGAGGAGACCTTGGTGTATTGAGCACCATCCTGCCAGAAGTGAGGAGCAGGGCACTAGAAGATTCCCCTTAGCAAGATCCAGAGCTCCGGAGCCCAGGACCCTCAGCAGATGCATCTGACTGCTTGGTTCCCACGCCTCTCTCCAGCTCTGTGAGTGGCTGACTGCACCACTCCTTACCAAGGCTTTGTTTTGCCCTTTCAGGGTTCCTTTGGTCTTATTGGTTGCCTTCTTTTAACTAGTATATTTTATGAAAATACCCAGCCCAAGTGTCCGGGTAAGTTAGGCCTTCAAGTTTGAAGATGTCCTGTGTGTCCATTTAAATGCCTCCTGTCTGCCAGGCATTGAGCAGCTTGGGACACACTCAGCCCTGGTGCTTGAGAAGCTGAGTCTATCAGGGAAAGACACACACACACACCCTGTTAGAGCCTCCCTGGGTTCACTAAAAAAATTATGTTGTTGTGTTGCTGCATCTTGACGTCCAGAGATTCTGGAGGAGCGGGCACCTAGAACAGGTGTCCTCTGAAGTCTCCCCTCACCAGCCTTGGGTCTCTTCTGCTGTGACTCAGAGTTACTCACTGAGAATGGGATGGGAACATGGTCTAAAGATGGGGCTGACATTGGGACTGGATCCCCTCTAGCAAGTCCTCCAGGCTAGGGCAGGTCCTAAGAACTTTCACCACCTCTGGAGCCAGAAATAAAGGATAGAATTAACTAAACTTGCTCCAAATCCTGAATTGGACCCAGATCAAGCAAGATGCTCAAGGGAGTCCACAGAGGGCAGAGAGATGGAGCCTCACCCAGCATCTCCAGAGCAGGGATCCCTGGCCATGTGGCCACAGCCAGGCAACAGTGGGTCCTTTATAGTGGGTTGCCCCAGAGGATCCACAGGTTTACTCCTGCATCAGGACCAGGACAGGGTAGACTGGAAGTGTCTGGCTGTCCCTGGCTTGCCTGTAGGCACTGGGGGCATGCTGGCGCCAGCCAGCCCTTGGGCTCTGTGTGGCTCTGGGTGCCCCTGTAAAAGGTGATCCAAGTCTCTCTTACTCGGGGCTTGCGCACCTCATGTGCTCCCATGCAACATGCTAAGTTCATTGACTTATCAAGTTTCACCTTGCTCGAGACCTCCACCTGCCTACTTTACAAACAGCACCTTTTCTGAATGATGCTAACCAATAGAAAACAGGCTCAACTCTTACCTCTGCGAGGGTTATGTGCCTTAAAAACATTCATCCTGTAGTTTTATTGACATGGTAGTGAGATGTCTTGCACCCACTCTAGAGCCAAGTGGCCTGGGTTCAAGCCCTAGCTCTGCTGGATCCTAACTATAAACTTGAACTTGGGCAGGTCACTCAACCTCTCTGTGCCCGAGTTTCCTCATCTATGGGACTGGAACAGTGGCAATAGCTGCCTCACAGAGTTGTGATTTAAGATTGGTAAAGTGCTTAGAATAGAACTTTGCTTGTCATAAGTGCTATATAAGTACTTAATTTTTTTTTTTTTAGTACTGGGGATTGACCCCAGGAGTCACATTCTAAGCAAGCACTCTACTACTGAGCTGTAGACCTAGTCCTTTTTAATTTTTATTTTGAGATGGTCTTGCTAAATTTCTGAGGCTGGCCTTGAATTTGTAATCCTCCTGCCTCGGCCTCCTGCGTTGCTGGGATTATAGGTGTGTGCCACCAGCCCCATTGAGCATTTTATTTTATTTTATTTTGGGGTGGGTGCTGAACTCAGGGGTACTCGACCACTGAGCCACATCCTTAGCCCTATTTTGTGTTTTATGTAGAGACAAGGTCTCACTGAGTTGCTTAGCACCTTGCCGTTGCTGAGGCTGGCTTTGAACTCATGATTCTCCTGTCTCAGCCTCCCAAATTGCTGGGATTACAGGCATGCGCCACTACACCCGGCTGAGCATTTGATTTTAAAGAAAAGATGCTTAAGTGCATCCTTAGTGCATTTCACAAGCCCTTCATTTTTGCATTTTACCACTGAGCTTTGTCTCTCCTGGAATCCAACCATAATCCTGCCTCACAGGTGTGAGACAGGCCCCAGCAAATCTACATGCGGAGAGGAGGCGGTCCCCAGTTCCAGGCGGTGAGGCCAGGAGGCAGCCTCCTCACCGCCCTCCGCAGGTGTTCACAGTCTGCAATCTCCAAAGCCCACTTCAAATATGTGTGTAGAGCCACGTGAGTGTGAAGTCACCTGTCACTCTGAAGGCTCCTTTGCTCAGTTCATGGTCAGGAGCAGAGATTGTGGGGAGTGGGGAGTGCTTATCATGCCCCAAACATTGGGGAGCATTGGGCCAGCTGTCACCCAAAAACAGCACCAAAGCCTGAGTTCAAAGGCCTGGAACCCCATGGCTTCACAGACCCAGTTTTTCCCCAGGGCTGACGATGATGTCATGCCCATCCCCAACCATGCAGCCTCTGGGAATCAAGCATCCCACATGTCCCCATGGCCACCCCAGGCCAACTCAGCCAGTGGAGCTGCTCCTGTCACTTGGAGTCCTGGTGATAGAGTGACAGCGTCCACTGTGAACCACTGCGACAGGGAGTCGCCTCTCCTCCAGTGCAGGCTCCTGGTGGAGAGCAGCTCCCCTGGTCAGCCAGAGACCATTCTCTGCAGTGACTGTCACTGCTGTTTCCTGGGCAGGGTGGGGGAGGTGGCACCTGAGACACACTTGATCTGTCCCTCCTGCTTCTCAGCTGCTGGATCTGGGAGCTGAGCTAGACTGGGACTTGCTGCAGGAGGACGTCTGCAGGCTCTTAGCCCAGGAAGACTGACCACTGAACAGGGTGAATTCGGGCTTGACTCTGGCCCCACCGTCTGCCTGTATCCTCCTGTGATCCTTGCTTTTCTTTTCCTTCTCTCTCCTTTTCTCTTGTTTTGGACTTACAATAAGAACTCAGAAATATGTTTGTAGATTCTTTTATCCACACCAACAACTATTTCTTGAGTGCCTCCCATGAGCCAGGCAGAGCTGGGGGCCCTGGGATCTGGTGGTCTACACCTGCTCTCCTGGGTTTCTGCTGTGGAAGGGGATTTTTGATGGGTTCTCCCCTCCAGGGCCATGCCTTTGCCCCTCTGTTCTACTCACCCTCAGGCTCCTGTCTTACTACAAGGACAGCAGTTTTCAAAGGCAGGTTCCCATACAATGCAAGTGGGAGGAAGTTTGGACGGATTTGCAGGAAGCAATAAGGGACAGTATACATGGAGAGCCTTAGAAATATTGCTACTCTGATTCAGAATTTCACTTCTAGAAATCTGTCCTAGGGAAATAACTAGTCACATGGAAAAGATTTTTATATACTAAGATATTCCTCAAAATCTTATTTATAATAGGAAATCTCAGAAACTGGCTGCTGTCCACCCTCTGGGAGATAGTTATGTAGAATGGCACATACCCATTAGAAGACATGACGATGGAGTTCTAAACACTATGAGAAAACACATGGCACGGTGGCCACACCTGTAATTCCAGTGATCCAGGAGGCTGAGGCAGGAGAATTGCAAGTTTGAGGCCAATCTCGGCAACTAGGCCCTAAGCAACTTAGCAAGATCGTGTCTCAGGATAAATTTAAAAAAAAAAAAAGCCTAAGGATGTAGCTCAGTGGTATAGGACCCCTGGGTTCATTTCCCAGTACCAAAAATGGAAGGAAACACTTCTGACATAATAAGAGAGCATGGCCCAGGGGTTGTGGCTCAGTGGTGGAGCACTTGCCCTAAGCTCCACCCCTGGTACCACGAAAAAAGTAGGGGCATGGCACAAATTATATATTCAGTATAAGCTTAACTGTTTTAAAATGCATGGGAAAAAGCAGAGAGGAAATGTGAGAAAACATTAATAGGGATTTCTCCAATGGTGGTAAGCACTCTGTTTCTTTATACTTCCCTGTGCTGGATGACACAGGCACATGTTGCTTTGTAAATAAGAAAAAAAAATTCAGTTTGAAATTGGAGTTAAGCTGGGTGCAGTGGTGCACACCTGTAGTCCCAGCTACTTGGGAGTCTGAGATAGGATTGCTTGATCCCAGGAGTTCAGGACCAGCCTAGGCAACATAGCCATACCTGTCTCTTTTAAAAAATAAATAAAACAAAATTGGAATTAAAAAGTTTTTTTTTTTTAAATTCTGGGAGATGCTGGGGATTGAACCCAGAAGAGCTTTACCACTGAGGTAAGTCCCCAGTCCTTTTTTTTATTTTGAGACAAGGTCTCACTAAATTGCTTAGAGCCTCACTAAGTTGCCTCTAACTTGCAATCCTCCTGCCTCAGCCTCCCAAGTCACTGGGACTATAGGCATATGTCATTGCACCCAGCTCAAAAAGTCTTTTTCTAAAGTACAACTAAAGACAGTCCTTGACTGGATCCTGGGTCAGAGGGAAAGATCCCTCTATAAAGGACACCTTTGGACAATTAGAGAAATCAGAGTATGGGTTTACACAGGTTGAGTATCCTTTGTCTGAGATTTTGGAGTATTTCAGATTTGGGAATACTAGCATTGACTTTGTCACCTGAGGCTCCCTAATCTGAAATTCTGAAATCCAGAATATTTGGAGCATCACATGGACACTCAAAAAGTTTTGGTTTTTGGAAAATTTCAGGCTCTGGGTTTTCGGGTGCTCACCCTGTAGTAGGGTGTATGAGTGGGGTGAGGACTTCGCAGGGAACAGTCTTGTTCTTTGCAGAGAAGTTTTTCTGCCCTCCCTTTCACCTTGCTGACTTCTCCTGGTTTGGGTCTTGGCATAAACATCCCTGTCCCAAGAAGCTTCTTAGGGATGAAGCACCAGGCTGTCCAAAGCTGAATCTCAAATAGCTCAGGAAAAAAAATGATGTATGTAAGTATATATATACACACATGCATATATTTACATATATAAAATTATATATATACATACAGAGAGCACAAGTGTTGCCAAGTTAACAATTGGCGAATCCTGCTGTTTGGGTATGTGGCGCTTATTATCTTGTTTCTGCAACTTTTCTGTAGGTTTGAAAATTTTCAAAATGAAAAACTGGGGGAGGAAGAAGTATCCGTCCATGCTGGACCATTTCCATGCTGGAAATAGAATCCACACAATGAGGCAATTGAATATGTCTTCTTTTGCAGGCCAGTGGTCTTTATGCGTGAGGGTTGGGGGTAGCCTTTGTGATTATCTTACAAAGAAGAAGCAAATGTCCGGACTCCAGGGTCCAGGTGCTCTGCTCCACTGACCCGTGTGGTGGGAAGCCTGGAGTCAGCGTTCCTGGTGCGCTAATTCAGCACTGTCTTGTTCAGAGCCAAAGTTCACTCTGGGCGCCCTGGCAGGCAGCTATCTTGGGCAGCTCTGCTGAAGCCAGGCCTTCCTGCACCCCGTGTCCCAGTTGCCATCCTTCTGCCTCTCCCACCATTTCAGGAACCTTGCTTAGATTTTATTTTTTCCCTTCTATTTCTCTCCTCTCCTCCTCGCTATTTTCCCTGTCAGCATTTAGAAGGTTTAAATAATTAATTCTCAATCTTTATAACAAAACCAAACCAATGCCCTCTTCATTCACCCTCCACCTTAGCCCTCCCCTCTTCCCAGCTAGACTTTTTTTTAAGCCATCCTCAACACTTTTGCAACCTCCATTTCCTCCCAACATGGCCACCCTCTTCACTGGAACCCAACTGGGACTCAGCCCCACCTTCCTCCTGTACCCACTTATATTAGTCAGCACAGCCAGGTTTATGTGCAGTAACAAACAAGTCCCATGTTCTGATGGCTTCACACATCTAGCATGCTGTCTCCCTCATCTTCTAGCCTTATGGCCATCTTTTAGTTCTTTGAAAGCTCTGTAGTTTTCTGTCTTGAGGCCTTTTCATATACTATCCCCTCTGCTTGGAACATTATTTCCTACCTTCTTCCTTCTGCCTTGCAAACTTGTACTCACCCTTTGGGTGTCAGCATAAATATTGCTGCCCCAAGAATGTTTTCTCCAAACCTAGACTATACAGTACCCGTCTCATACATCTGTGGCTCACTGGCCTTCCTTTGTGACACTTGGCTCACCTGTCTGTCCACTCTCTTCCCCTCCAGCACCTTTACAAGGACAGAAGTATCTGTGTCACTCAGTGCTATGGGCTGGGTACCTGTACCCTGGATGCCTACCTTAACTCTACATTAGAATCACTTGACTCACGTGGGCCCAGGCCCCACCCTGGCCAGCTGAATCCAGACCTCTGGGCTAGAGCCAGACATCAATAGATACACAGTATTTCTATTGCAATGCACAAGCTTGAAGACCACTGGCCTACATTATGTTTGATACTCAGTAGCTTTTTCTAATTGTTAAAAATTGTTTTTTAATGTTTGGTACTGGAAATTTCACCCAGGGTTACTTTACCACTGAGCTACATCCCCAGCCTTTTTTATTTTTTATTTTGAGACAGGATTTTGCTAAGGTGCTTAGGGCCTCTCTGAGTTGCTGAGGTTGGCTTTGAACTTGTAATCCTCCTGCTTTAGCCTCCCAAGTCACTGGGATTACAGGGTGTGCCACTGCACCTGTCCTCGGTAGCTTTTTTTGAATGAAAAAACAAACCCCTGAAAAATTAATCTCCTCAAATAGATAGGATGGTGAGGACATTTTGCTAGATAACAATATATTATTTTCATATTTCATGAAATGTTCCTTTTCATTTAAACCAAGATCTATTATATATCTTACACAGGGCAGGCCTAGTGCCTGGGGAGGGTGTGGTCATACCCATTATACAGAGAAGAAAAAGTGACTTCAGGTGAGGGGAGCACACATAGGCAGTGTAGGATTTCAGAGTCTAGCCAGATGTGTTGACTTTTCAATGGCAAGTAACAGAAGCCCAAGAAACTGGTTTTGCACACAATTTAATTCACTGATTCCTAGATTTGAAAAATTTAGGATATCAGGTACAGCTAGATCCAGTCACTCAAATGATGTCACCAAGAACCTGGAAAAGCCCTTCCTTGGCTGCATTTGCCTCTGAGTCATCTTCCCCAGAGCAATGGTAAAAATGGCCACCCCTGGGCCCATGACCTGTTCAGCAGGTATATACACAAAGAGCTCAATAATCGTTAGCTCCACCATAAAGACAAAGTAAAACCCCGTTTTTCTTTAAATTACAAGGTAGACCTTCGTTTTCTTCCTTGTTATTTTCCCCACCTGCAGTCCAGTCCCCTAATTCCCAAGTATCGGATGTCATGATGATTTCTTCTCCAATACCCACAACTTGCACATGTTTATTTAAACTGCCAGGATTACCGGCCGTTGTTTTGCTGTTCACTGAGCCCTGAAGCACAGGCTCCTGGGAGCTTGTCGTGGATGTCCAGCCTTAACGCATCCACCCTCTGACAGGCTAAGGTCTGGTGCTCTGCATTCCTGGAGAAGTTTCTGGGCCTTAACACCAAGCCAGCTCTGAGGAGGGGGCCGTAAGCCCCTTCATGCTTTCACTCACTCTGGTCCTCTAGAATATTTTATGTTCTCACTGAAAACTAAAGGAGAGGCAACTAAGATGGTACGAGGTCCTCAGAAAGCAGACACACTTGTGCTTCATCTCGGGAGAGGCTTTGGAGGTGGGGTCATAACCTCGCATCATAAATAAGGAAAGTGGGAATAAGAGTGGTCAAGTCACTTGCCCACGTCACACAGCTGGTACATTAAGAACCAGAATCTGACCAGGTGCAGTGACACGTGCCTGTATTTCAAGGCCAACCTCAGCAACTTGGCAAGACCCTGTCTCATAATGAAAACTAAGAAGGGCTGGGTTGTAGCTCAGAGGTAGAGCACCCCTGGGTTCAATCCTCAGTACACACACACACAAGCAAACCAACAAATTCAGAATCTGAGCCCAGCTGGGCGCGGTGGTGCACGCCTGTAATCCCCGCACTTTGGGAGGCTGAGATAGGAGAATCACGAGTTCAAAGCCAGCCTCAGCAACGGCGAGGCGCTAAGCAACTCAGTGAGACCCTGTCTCTACATAAAACACAAAATAGGGCTGGGGATGGGGCTCAGTGGTCGGGTGCCCCTGAGTTCAATCCTCAGCACCAAAAAGAAAAAAAAGAATCTGAGCCCAGATCTTTTAGCTCTAGAAACTGTGTTTTTTCTATCACCACAGCCCCTATAAATTGTCTTAATTCCTAAGATCAGATTCTTCCACCCATGACTCCTGCTTCTGCACCCTGAAGGCAGTGAATGCTGCTCTGAAGTCCATGGCCTGGGCCGCTCATCCACCGGCTTGGGCTCACTCGCTCCGCTGGCCTGAGCTCGCTCCCGCACTTACTTTTGCTTTGTCACTGCTGCCCTGTCCTCGCCAGGAGCCCGGGAAGTAGGTCGCTGCTGCAGAGGCCACACGCGCTGGCTGCTGCGTCTGTGTCCAGGGCCAAGCCTGGACCCAGCCTGGAGCACAGCCACCAGCAGGCCCTGCTCAGATTTCACATTCTGGCCCCGGGAAGCAACTGCCAACCTTCATATTCTGAGCTTTACCTTCTAGAATTCTCTGTCTTCCTGGCTGCCATATGAGGCAGTGCTTGGAGAAAAGAGCACTGGCAGAACCAGGACACCAGGTAGTCTCAGGAAAAGTCCATCTTCATTCTCTCGCAGACCTGTAGCTGATGGAGCCAGCTGGTTATTGAAGGGGTTTGCTCTATCACCAGGTGACACCTTATGGAACAGAGGTGTCCCCAGCCACTCACTGACCCTTGTCTTTTTTTTTTTTTTTGGTACTGGGGATTGAACTCAGGGGCACTTGACCACTGAGCCACATCCCCAGCCCTGTTTTGTGTTTTATGTAGAGACAGGGTCTCACTGAGTTGCTTAGTGCCTCGCCGTTGCTGAGGTTGGCTTTGAACTCGCGATTCTCCTGTCTCAGCCTCCCAAAGTGTTGGGATTACAGGCTTGCGCCACCGCGCCCGGCTCTGACCTTGGTCTTAACAGCCCCCTTTCTCTATAGGACTAGATTAGTTTCAGAAATAATCATGGAATGAAGTAATTGTAACAGTGGCCAGAAAAGAAATGCAGATAATAAAATGTTTCTCTCACTGAACTCTCATACATATCATCACACCAAGATTTTTGAAAATAAAAATTAAATATTACAATACAAAAAAGGAAAAGGGCTTGGGATGTAGTTCATTGGTAGAACACTTTCCTAGCATGGGCAAAGCCCTGAGTTCCATCCCCAGCCCCTCAAAAAAATAAAGAAAGAATAAAAGAAAATAACATGATTGTTTATTATCTATCTATCTGAGTTTTGATCTTTTGGTTGCAGTCTTATATATAATATTTTATGTAAATCCTTGTTCAGTTACTAATAAGTGAATTTTAATAAAAGTGAGATAGCTGCAAACATTTGTACAATTTAGCAACGACTGAACCATATCACTGATACACTATTTTATTCTGAATTCTTTTTTTTTCTTTCATGCATAGCTACTTTCTGATTAATTCTTCAAACAATAAAACTCACAATTTAAAAAGAATCCATTTCAGCCTGGCATGGTGGTACATGCCAGTAATCCTAGTGACTCGGGAGGATGAAGCAGGAGGATGGCAGTTTAGGGCCAGTCTGATCAACTTAGTGAGATGTTGTCTCAAACGAAAATTTGAAAAGGGCTGAGGATGTAGCTCAGTGGTTGAGCACTTGCCTGGTTTGTGCAAGGCTCTGGATTCAATCCCTAGAACTGGGGAAAAATTATTTTGTTGGACAGTTGATCAAACAGTATCAGCCGTATGATTGAACGTGTCCAGTGGGCTCCTCATCACTATACTTTTCTTGCTGGGTGCCACTAGCTAGCTAGAAACTGGTCAGCACAGGAGTAGGCAGGTACTAAAGCACGTTCCCAGGTAGATGCAGAGTCAGCACTTCTTGGAAACACCCAGAACTGGAACTGCGGGAGCATCTCTGACCCCAGAAGGAGCTAGCTTCTTGTCTTCTTTCACCACTAGTCAGGTGGGAGATTCTGCACACACACACACACACACACACACCACCACCACAGTCCTGGCACTGAAGCCATGGCCTTGTGTGCTGGGCAAATGCTCTGCCACTGAGCTACATCCTTAGGCCTTTTATTTTTTTATTTGAGGGAAGGTATCACTGAGTTGCCCGGGCTGGCCTTGAATTTGCTATCCTTCTGCCTCAGCCTGCCCTGTAGTGGGGTGACAGGTGCCTGGCTGGCTGCACAGTCCTGTCTACAAAGTGGCCTCCTCTTTTCCTTACCTGACTGACCAGGCTTGAGGCCAGTTTGAGTTTTTCTCCTTTTAGAAGGACCTCCAATCCTACTGAATGTAACAACCACAGGTTAATAATTGGGGAAGGCAGAGGGGAGCCTTCTGTGTAGGTAATCACGCGAGGTTTTGCTCTTCTCCGGCTGGACAGACGCACTCCAGCCTTCCAGGGCAGACTTCCCTGGGGATGGTTGCTGCATCCAAGAGCCCCTCACTAGAATTCAAAAATCCATGGTGGAGGGGTCTGCTGTCTTAACATCTAAGGCTGGGCTGAGATTTGTGCCTCCCAAGAGGACTTCCTGGCCCCTCCAGCAGTCTGGGCAGCCCCTCCTGGGCAGGGCTGCCATCTCCTGCTCCAACCCCAGCCCCACTGTCCCCTTCCCCTCCTCCACCTCCCCACCACCCCCCATCATTCCTCTCAAAGCCTTTGTGCACTTTTCTAAGGAAGAAGCTCTGGCCTGGGCCTCTTCACAGCTTAATTATGTAACTTGCTGCTGCTCCTGGTCCAAGGATCACCCTGGAAAAGTGGTTGGGGTGGGCACACTGCCAGGGTCACTTTACTTCCCATCCCCAAGCCCTCAGAACTCAGGGGCAGCACAGGAATTTGTACGGTGCAAGAATTAGCAGCTCTGCCACTGACCCCAGAGCCCAACTTTCCGGATACCTGTTCACCTTTTATTAATGTCCAGCACACAGGACCGACCTGTGGCTGCTATGGGTTCTGTCCCCACCATGCTGGTGCAGGATTGCAGCTGGCTCTGGGCCGCAGGTCATTCTGATCTAAGCTCCTCCCAAATGTCCTCTGTCTCAATCATCACCCCTTTCACCAATGGTGTCCCTTTGCTCTGTGATGTCCCCTTTGCTTCATAACGGGTCCACACTGCCTCTCTCCAGCCCAGAGGAGGGAGTATCGTCCCCACTAGCCTGTGCCTCTTTCGAGTGTTAAGTTCAAGTTCACCTCACCAGTCTTCCTGAGCTCCATCTCCTCGCAGTCCCTCTGGTCGGTCTCTAGCACCTGTTCACATGTAGCTTCCAGGTTCTGGGCGCCCAGGGCTCAGGCCAGTTGCTCACTCACTCTCTTCTTGGACTGTGTTTCTCCCTTTGTTTCCCCTCCCAAACCAGACCCCAAGAGAGCAGGGAACCTGTCTTCTATCCCTTTGCCCAGCCTGGTGTTCGGCACATAGTAGGCAGCATTCCACAAATTGAATTTACCAGGGGGGGTCACTTTGTTCTGAAATGACCCCTATGTCACTATTTGCATACATGCCTTCATGGCCAGACTGAATATATCCAGGGGCCACATCTGCTCCTTGTCTGGGTCCCTGGTGGGGGTTGGTGCCTGCCTTCCTCATAGTACCTGCTCCCGTCTGGTCTGCAAGGTCTCCCCAGCCGCTTGGCGGAGCTGGGCCAAGGGGCCACCACTCACAATCCTCCCTCTGTGTGGCCCACTCTTGCCCCCGGCTGTCCTGGGACTGCCTGTAGGACTGGAGGGCACATCATGCTCCGGGCACACACAACATCAATAATGCATGTGGTGCACAGAAAGCAGCTATAAACTTTATTTATTACACTGCTGACATGTCTGAATCAGTCCCCCAATCCACCTCCAAATGTGTTGCAAGCGGCCAGCCCACCACTTCAGAGCCTGCTTTTCTCCGTCCGTTAATAATAGATGCTTCCCTCACCCCCAGCTCGGCAGCTTTTATTTAAAGTGATCTTCACTGAAGGGACTAATGGATGGGCCTGGATTTGTGCCTTTTAAGCACTAAGCGTTGCTCTTGATTAACCAGATCCCTATGAGCAGGAAAAGGCCCGCCCCCTCTGCATCGCTGCCCACAGACCCACTCTCCCAGAGCTCCCTTGTCACATCAGTCCCAGGTGTGTTGCTGGACGCCTGCCGCCATCGACTGCAGGAGCCACACTTGCCACCTAGGTACACCTAAGCTGCATGTCCAGGGTTGTGTGGCAGTGCAGACATCAGGAGGCGAGTCCCCTGCCATCTTACCCCACCTGGGAGAGACATTTCTTCCATCTAATCTGTGGCTCAGAGTGAGGAGGAGCCCTCTCCCCGTGTGCAGATGTGCTCACGCTGCAAGAGCCATCGATGCAGAGCAGGTTTGAGGGATCAGCTTCCCACCTGAGTTACCCCCTCCCTCCAGCACACCCTGCCTGCAGCCACTCCTCCTTTGTGCCCACTGGTGAGGCCTTGGAAGGACAAGCACTGTGAGGGGATAGGAAGAAAGGGAGGTCCCCACAGGGCGTGGAGAGAAAAGGTGGCTGTCATTCTGGGCCCTCCATGAACACAACCAGACAGAGCAGGCACTGGGGACATTTGGTGCCTGTCAGCTTGAGCATAAAGAAAGCAAGGCTCCACTGAGAAATGCAAAGTGGTCTGGGGACAAACAAGCCAGGTTCAGAGCCTGGCTCTGCACTTGACCTGCTGAGGCCGAAGACCTTCTTAGAGATGTTCAGAGCCGTTGGCTGCCACGGGGCTCCGGCAATGCCCACCTGGCTGGAGGGTGGCCCCAGGGAGACTGAGAGTGCTCAATGGCCCAGGGTCTCACACAGTGCCTGCTGCACAGCAGATGCACCACTCAAGTCCTTTTCTTTCCTTCTGTCCCTCAAAATTCAAGTTGCCATTGAAGCACTAGTCCACATGCTTTGAGCAGAGTCCTCTATTTGCTGCTGTAGCAAATCACCACAAATTTATTGACTTAACCAGTTCAAATATATTATCTTGCAGTTCTGGAGGTCGGAAATCCAGAGTAGCTCACACTGGCTAAGGTCAGCATGTTGGCAAGGCTGAGTTCCTCGCTAGAGGGTCCAGGGCAGGGCTGGCTCTCTGGCGGCTCTCAGTATTAAAGGTTGCCGTCCTCCTTGGCCCCGAACCCCCTCCTACTTCAAAGCTGGTTATGACTGTCAGTCTTTCTGGCTTTGACCACTCTAAGCCAACCTCTGCCCTCTTGCAAATTTAAAGTCCCCCGTCATTACATTGGGCCACCCTGTCACCCAGGGTGAGCTCCCTGTCCAAGCAGCTGGTGAGCACCTAATTCCATCCACAGCCCAACTCCCTTTGCCGTTTCAAGCAGCACATTCACAGTTCTGGGGATTCAGCCAGGGACCTCTTTAAGAGGCCACTGTTCTGCCCGCTACCTTACATGCAACTGCCTGTGTTTGCTTAATAGAAGATTTAATGGTTAATCTCTCAACACAAGATCTGGAAGAAGTAGAAGTATATACCTTAGGATATAAATTTGGATCTGGCAATGTCCTTGCTCTTAATGTCTGATCAGATTTTCCTCATCAGCTCATTTTGTAGTCCTGTGGCAGCATCTTACCACATTTTCTACTTTTTACACCTAAAACAAGCCTTTGGGGCAGTGGCTTGAAGGATTGAGACATTCTTTGTCCCTTGGATGTTGCTTATTAATCAACATTTTGTGGCTCCCAGGAAAAACAACTGTGCTCTTTAACTGTAAGTGGGTTTTTACAAAGAGGTTTCTAATTCTGCTCATTTTTGTTTTAGTTCTGGGGATCGAACTCACACAGGCTTATAGGCAAGCACTTTACCACTGAGCCACAACCCCTGCCCTTTTTATTTTTACTTTGAGACAGGGTCTCCCTAAGTTGCCCAGCTGGCCTCTAACTTGTGATCCTCCTGCCTCAGCCTCCCAAGGAGCTGGGATTACAGGAGCGCTCCCCAGCACTCGGCTCCTTTGTTATTCTCTTCCATTGAGAAACTGAAGTGTGAGTGGCAGGCCCTGAGCAGATAATCATGTGATGAGGCTTCACCCTGAACCTTTGAGGACCGAGGCACAGAGCAGGCACCCCACACCCCAAATGTCCCTGGGCCACATCTGAGCTGAGCCCTGGATTTTGTGCATGGCCTACATGGGCCGGAGTCTCTCTTGACCTAATGTATCCCCTCTGAGCATGTCACACATTCTGGCGTTCTATTTTCCTTCCGTGGAGAGAGTTGACTCAATTCACTTTATCACATTTTTGTCACCACTGTGTGGCTGGAAGGAATCAGATCATTTTCTTCTATTTGGAAGCACAGCTGCAATGTCCTAGGATTGTGCTGGGGCCCCAGAGAAGAGAGAGTCATGAAAGTCTATCAAAAGGGACCAAGATAGGTAGTAGCTAGGAGTAGCTGCAAGCTTTCTGTCTCAATGGCATAGAGGTTGTATTTTTTAAGAAAACGGGGCATTTTTACCTGCAGTATCGAGGCTGTGGGGAACAGTGGTTTTCAGCCTTGCTTTGGGTCTCAGCACAGGAGACACGTCCTCTCGGCTTAGATTTGAATTCTGATTTTACTTCTGACTAGCTGTGTGACCTTGGGCAAGTTACTTCACCTCTGTGTTCCAGTGTCCTCAAATGTGAATTGAGGACGCAGGACGCAGTCTCCCACCGCCCGCCACCCCGCTGCTGCAACTCCAGCAAATATTCTCTCCGATGGGTGTCGGGGTTCAGCTGTAATCCCAGGAGCTGGAGTGGCCCCTGCACGAGGAGACTTCTAGAAGCAGGGGCTGCTTTGATAAAGCCTGACATTTTCATGGCAGCACACACAGAGGCCTGGAAATGGGACAGAATAGCGCACGGGACCCCCTCACGTGTCACTGACAAGGTGAGAAGTAGTAGTTCATTCTCAAATTGATTCTTTCACCCACTCCCCAAGTGCCCTCCCCATGCCAAGCACTCAGGGCACCAGGTAGAGTCTCTTCCATGGTTAAAGAAGTATGCCAGCCGGGCGCGGTGGCTCACACCTGTAACCGCAGCACTTAGGGAGGCTGAGACAGGAGAATCGCGAGTTCAAACCCAGCCTCAGCAATGGCAAGGTACTAAGCAACTCAGTGAGACCCTGTCTCTACATAAAACACAAAATAGGGCTGGGGATGTGGCTCAGTGGCCGAGTGCCCCTGAGTTCAATCCCCATTACCAAAAAAAAAAAAAAAAAAAGACAAAGGTCAGTGAGTGGCTGGGGACACCTCTGTTCTGTAAGGTGTCACCTGGGGATGGGGCTCAGTGGCCGAGAGCCCCTGAGTTCAATCTCCTGTACCAAAAAAACAAAAACAGAAGTATGCACAGCAGTCTCCCTGAAGGCACTCACCTTCTGGTGGGTGACTGGTGGGAACAGTTGATGGGAGTGTGATGGGACAGGCACAAGAGTAAAGACCAGCCTGGAGTTGAGTGCAGGAGGGAGGCAGGAGGTCGTGGAGGTCAGGGATTCCTGCCCAGGTCTCTAGACTCTTTCCAACCTGAGCCTCCAGAGGAGGCGGGATCAGAGTGATGTGTGCACGGGGATTGCTTTGGAAATGAGCATGCACTGGTGTTTCCCAGACACCTGAAGTGTGTACCTGAGCCTCCTCTGCACTCCTTGAGCCCTGGGAGGGTGGCCTGGTGAATATGGCCCAGATCTGAGGAGGGGACCCCCCAAAACAGACCTCCGTCTCCTCAGCACTGGCTCTTCCCCACTGTGCATGTTTTTAGTTTGTATTTGTTTGTTTGTTTAGTACTGGGGACTGAACCCAGGGGTGCTCTATCACTGAGCTACATCCCAGCCCTTTTTATTTTTTTATTTTGAGGCAGAGTCTCACTAAGTTGTTGAGGGTTTCACTAAATTACTGAGGCTGGCCTTGAACTTGCGATCCTCCTGCCTCAGCCTCCTGAGTTGCTGGGATTACAGGCGTGTGCCGCTTGCTGTGCCTGGCTCCAGCACTGTGTTTTAACAGGTTAATCCAGGACTTGACATTATGTACCTCTCCTGCAGAGATATTTTCTCCTGCCAGCCTATGAGGGCACATCACCTGGGAAGGTGCCCTTTGGCCAGGAGTTTTTTCTGGTGCCCCTCTGCTCCCTGGTGAGCCGCAGCCACCTCACCCTGTACTCTGTGATTTCCACCCAGGGCCCACGTCCTCCAAAAAAGCTTCTAGGTTTGTACAACCAACAAGAATCCACCCTTGTGGTTGTTTTAACATAGACAAACTTTCCCCAGAGACTGGTTTGAGCCAAAGCCAGACTGGCAAGCAGAGAAATTTGTGTAGAAGCCGTTTCTTGGTGTGAATTGCTTTTTACACAATGAGGCCAGAGGGCTCCTGCTGGAGAACAGGAGGCTGGAAGCTGAGACCGGTCCGTGCCATCCTATAGGCCAGCTGGGACCTGCAGCTCCTGCTCTGGTTGGAAGGACATCTGAATTTTTAGATTTAGTCACAGAAAATAAATGCAACGCTGAGCCTCCTTTTCAATTCTTAAAAGCCCCGTGTATCGAGATGATCATTCCCATGCCATAAAATCCCCCATTAGGTTACAATTCAGTGGTTTTAGTATTCTTGCCTGATTCGGGTAGGAACTCCTGGGAAGACCCAGACGCCTCTCAGACATGAGGGTGGGGACAAAGCTGAGGGTCACCGTTCTCATTTCCTTGTCTTCCCTTGAGGAGTGTCAGGCTTCCACGCACGCACATGCACACCCCTCAAGTGAAGAGTCTGTCATTTTTCCAGGTAGAATTTTATGTCCTATTGTTCCTTTGACACTCTTGCCAACTTCTTCTATATTGTGTCTATTGCTTTTCACCAGATTGTAAATATAATACACGTTTAAAAAGTGAGAGACGCTGACAGGAGAAAGTCTGGGTGGCACAGACCTTCCCAGACATCCAGCCGAGAGGATGTTCAACTGACCCCCTTTAGGAATTTAAGTCCACGTGCTGACATCGGTGTATTATTTTCTTGTTTATAAAAATCCCCTTCATGCACGTTTATGTATGTTTTCTCTGGCGGGTGCAAGGGCCTCTCCAGGATAGTGTGCATGCTTCTCTCGGGTCCCTCTCACAAGCAGTTGGCTTCACACAGGCTGCACCAGGACAGGGTTTTGGCCCCGTCCCCAGGCTGTCACGGGACCAGGGGATGATCTCACAGGGTCTGCCATCTGCCCTGCCTGGCCGGAGGCTGCTTCGGGAGGGCTAGGGGGCACCACGTGTCCTGGGTATTTTCAAACAAGAGCCCTTAGACAGAGCTGTGGATTCTCACAGTCTTTCTTTTGCTTCCGGGTGTTTCTTCCCTGGTGGGTTCCCAGTTCTAGAACCAACGCCAGGCACCTCTCCAAGTGCAGCCTGGGGCAGAGCATTAATATAATGCAAACCTAGGCAAAGCCAGTAACAGGATCCTGGTTGGGATGGGGAATCTTGACCCTGAGGAGCTGTTTAGTTCTAAAATATGAATAGATCACAGAAAGGCTTGACCAAATTAACAGATGATGAGGTTTTAGTGATAATAACCACAGCCAGCACTTACAGAGCTGGACACGTATGAATTAATCTAGTCCCCAACTTTATAGATGAGACCCTTGAGGCTCTGTATGGTTGAGTGACTTGTCCTGGGTGGCACAGCCCCTAAGTGAAAGATGCAGAGTGGACCCTGGGCACCCTGGCTGGAGCGTGCCCTGCATGACCATGCGCTCTGGCCTTGATACCACCACACAGCAGGGGCTGGGCCCCTTTGTCATTGAGAGGATTCAAGGATGGCTCTGCTTGACCCCATGTGCCATTCTTAGGCACATGCAGCGGACACCATTTATTTTCCCTCCTTCCAAGACCACGCTGAGCTCAGGTCACTCATTACTGAGAGATAACTGCTGATTAGCGAAAGACTCCTGCCACCCTCATGTCCCCTACATCTTTTAGGGTATGTCCTCAGACTCAAAAAATAGAAATGAAGCCATCTTAAAAACTACCACCTTTCCTTCCTGATTCTGCTCTCCCCACCCCCTCCATCTTCCTATTGTCCCCTTCTAATGAAATGTCATGGCTAGAGGATCCCATTTGGGGCTGTCCCCTGTGACCTTTCAAACTCCTACCTCCTCCTGCTTCTGGGCATGTTCCCACCAAACTAAGACTTTGCCATGGAAAGTTCCAGGCCTTCTGTCTACCCACTTTCCAAATAGCCTGCCAGTCAGTCCTCCCTGTGCTTGCCGCCACTCTAGGCACTGTCCAGGAAGGAACCGGGGGCGAGGACCCTGCCTCTGTGACGTTCACCTCCACTCCGCTTCTGCTGAAGCCTTCCCAGAAGTCCCCTGGCTTCTTGTCCCCTCCAGTGGCTCCTGCTGTTGCGTCCCCTCTGCTGGGGCAGAAGCTACAGAAGTGCTCCTGTCGGCCCAGGAGTTCTGCTTTGGGTTCATCCTCTTGTCTTTCCCAAGTCTTCTCCTGGCTCACCTCGCACAAGTCCTGGCGACGTGGCTCCGATGGTGGCCCGTCCATCTAGACGGTTACTGAAGTCCTGTCTCACAGGCAGTTTTTCAGTGACCTCCACAGCCACCCTGTGAGACAGGTGTGGGTTCATTCCCAAGTAACAGATGACAAATCTGTTGTTCAAAGAGGGCAAATGACTGGTCCAGCTTCGCCCACCTAATGAGTGGCCCTGGCTGACAATCCCAGGGCTCTGGGCTGTACTCCAGTCTACCTAAGCCCACAGAGAGGTCTGAGGAGGGAACGAGGGTCACTTGGGAAGCTTCAGAGATGATGCCTGCCCCTCAGAAGCCAAAGGCTGGTAGTCTAGCTGCTGGTTCAGCCCTCGAGGCTGCACTTGCTGCCTCCCAGGAGGAGACAGGTTGGCACTAAGCAGCCGCTCAGTGCACCCCTGGGGGAAGATCAAAGATGGCAGTGCAGACGATGAGGCCTAGCACTGGGGGAGAGCCCCTGCACCAGGGGGCCAGGCTAGGGACCCAGAAGGAGGGCTCAGGGTGCCTCCTTTGTCCTGTGCTGTGAGAGTGAAGCCATGCCATCTCCACAAAGTGCCTCAGGAAGGGACAACACAGAGCTGTTACCAGTCCCAGTCATGGCTAATGGAGGAGCAGGTGCTGCCGGGTACCCACCATGCTCTTCGGCAACTGGCCCGATGGTGCCTCTGAGAGGCCCGAGGCACCACCAAGGCCAGAGCCTGCCTGTGAGGAGACCTATTCATCATCAGAGAAGGACTGCGTCTTCATGTCCCAACACGGCTCCTCGGACCCACAGGCAGTTCCAGCTCTCCCTCCCAGCTCACTTCTGCTTCCAGGCCGAACTTCAGCAAATCACCACACACCAGACACTCTCCCCAGCTCTGCCACTATCTCTGGTTCCACTTGAGGTCCCGCAGCTGCTCTGTGCCTCACCTGCTTCACCTGTAAAATGGGGCTAAGATGAGCTACACCTCTCTCAAAGGCTCCTCCCACCTTGGGGCTTTGAGTGGCTTCATGAGTCACTGATGCCTCCAGGTCTTCAAAGCCCGGTGTCAAAGTGAAGGCTGGTGCTGTAGACCAAAGCCACATCCATCCTCCCTCAACCTGGGCAGCTGAGCTTCAGTGCACAAAATGGAGATGATAACATGCCCTGCTTCCCGTAGGAGGTTGTGAGGATTCAATAAGATAAAAATATGCAGCCGGGCACAGCGGTGCACACCTGTAATCCCAGCGGCTCCGGAGGCTGAGGCAGAAAGATCATGAGTTCAAAACTAGCCGCAGCAATTTAGCAAAGTTCTGAGCAACTCAGAGAGACCCTGTCTCTAAATAAAATACAAAAAGGTGAGGGAGGAGGGCTGGGGATGTGACTCAGTGGTTTAGTGACCCTGGGTTCAACCTCTGGTACCAAAAAAGTAAATAAAAAGATAAAAATATGCAAACAGTGCCCGACCATAGGAATATTTACTCATGCTGGGTGTGGTAGCACATGCCTGTAATCCCAGTGACTTGGGAGGCTGAGGCAGGAGAATCACAAGTTTGAGGCCAGCCTCAGTGATTTAGCAAGACCCTGTCTCAAAAAAAAAAAAAAGAGCCAGGCACAGTGGTGCACTCCTATAATCCCAGCAGCTCTGGAAGCTGAGGTAGGAAGATTGCAAATTCAAAGCCAGCCTCAGCAACAGTGAGGCAAAAGCAACTCAGTGAGACCCTGTCTCTAAATAAAATACAAAAATGGGCTGGGGATGTGGCTCAGTGGTCAAGTGCCCCTGAGTTCAATCCCTGGCACCAGAAATAATAATAATATTAATAATAATGGAAAGGACTGCAGATGTAGCTCAGTGGTAAAGCACTCCTGAATTTATCTCCAGCACCAAATATACCCACCTACACAGACACACAAAAAAGGGTTTTGAAAAAAGAGAGAGAAATACTTACTCTTGTTATTAAGAGATGAGTGTGCATGGCTTAAAAAGGAGAGACTAGCCGGGCGCGGTGGCTCACGTCTGTAATCCCAGCACTTTGGGAGGCTGAGACAGGAGAATCGCGAGTTCAAAGCCAGCCTCAGCAAGGGCGAGGCACTAAGCAACTCAGTGAGACCCTGTCTCTACATAAAACACAAAATAGGGCTGGGGATGTGGCTCAGTGGTCAAGCACCCCTGAGTTCAATCCCCAGTACCAAAAAGAAAAAAAAAACCTAGTTTTTATTAGTTTTAATTTATTAACAAAATTGCAAGGAAATACTAATTTTAAGATAATTAATATGGCTGGGCGCGGTGGCTCAAGCCTGTAATCCCAGCACTTAGGGAGGCTGAGACAGGAGAATCGCGAGTTCAAAGCCAGCCTCAGCAACGGCGAGGTGCTAAGCAACTCAGTGAGACCCTGTCTCTACATAAAACACAAAATAGGGCTGGGGATGTGGCTCAGTGGTCGAGTGCCCCTGAGTTCAATCCTCAGTACCAAAAAAAAAAGGAGAGACTTTAAAAGCCACCCTCCCCAGCAGATGGAAGTGCACTGTCATGTTGGTCTGTGGACATTTTGCAGCCTGTCAGAGCTGTAGGGCAGACGCCCCACCACACACGCTCGTATGACAGTGACACTAGAAATCATGCCTGTGGGAACCACCCAGAAATGAAGACAGTGCTTATCAACACCAGCATATTGTTAAGTGAATAAATCAGGCTCAAGAATAAATGAGACAGTGCAGTCTCATTTAGGGAAGATTCTGCAAGGAGAGGCGCCTGCAAGGATGTGTCCTGGAGCATTGCTGGGGGTCAGTGTGCGTCCCTTTCACGTGGCTGAGTTGCCTTTTTAATAATGACTGTGACTTTTGGAACACAACACCTTCTCTATCCTGTTCTTCTCGCAAAGTCTCTTCTCTCAAATTGCTGTTAGTGATTTGCTCAAGGAAACCAAATTTTTGCTGTTTTCTTTTGTTTTGTTTTTTGGCTTTGACATCAGGGGAAACTTTCTTGCTCCTTTGGGGCTCTGAGTTCAGGGGACTAAAGTGATGACCAGGGATGTTGGCGGCCGCTGAGCTGGACAGAGGCTCAGCAGACCACCTCCAGCACCAGCAGAGTGTCTCACACAACAGCAACTGTCCTCACCAAAAACTAATCCAAAGGGGATGGAGGAAAAGCTCAGGTGTTCTAGAATCAGAGGCCATCCACGCATGACGGATTTTGCAAACACTGCTCAGCTATTCCTGTGGTTACAAAGGAGAGGAACTTTTAGCTAGAACAAACAAAAACCAGACTGGCCTCTCAGATGCAATCTACAGATTTTCAGTTGACGTCAACCAGATGACACCAATTATGACACTCGGGGTGCACAGCCTCCCAGAAAGGGCCCTCTTCATTCCTCTAGGCCCTTGTGGATGGGTCCCTGGAACTGAGGCCCAGAATTATTCCAGTTTCTCCTCAGCAGTGTCTTTCCTCTCTGTGTGCTCCTTGCCGTCTCTCCACTGGATCTGGCAGTTTTGCTTGACATCTGGATCTTTATTATTATTTGGTTCTAGAACATTCTGTGATAAGCTGCACTGTGATGTGACCACCAGCTCCTCTGAGGTTGACAATGTCGTCTTCCCTGCAGCCTCATAAGCGCCTACCTCTGCTTGCCCCAGGGCTGTCTGTCCCCTGTGAGGGGCAGGGGAGGAGGGAGCCATGAAGGAGGCGGGGCTCCCTCTCAGACACTAGCAGTCAGGATGTTACTATCCAACTGTCACCCACTATCACTGCGACAGAGGGGCGCCTGTGGCATCAGTTGCGGGACCCCAGTCCTGGAGGCTCTTTCTTAGGTTGCATTTTCTTAGGCTGCATGCTAAGTGCTCCCAGCAGCTCAGGAGGCCAAGGCAGGAGGATCCCAGGTTCAAAGCCATCCTCAGCAACTGAGCGAGGCCTTAAGCAACTCAGTGAGACCCTGTCTCTAAATAAAATATTTTTAGGGGCTGGGAATAGAGTTCAGTTGGTAGAGTGCTTGTCTTGCATGCACAAGGCACTGGGTTCAATCCCCAATACCCCCCCCCACACACACACAAAATGCCTAAAATATTTTTGAAAAAGCCAGGGATGTGGCTTAGTGGGTAAGCGTGCGTGGATTCAATCCCCACTGCCAAAAAACAAAAAGACCAGCCGGACGCGGTGGCACCAGCCTGTAATCCCAGCACTTAGGGAGGCTGAGACAGGAGCATCGAGAGTTCAAAGCCAGCCTCAGCAATGGCAAGGCACTAAGCAACTCAGTGAGACCCTGTCTCTACATAAACCACAAAATCGGGCTGGGGATGTGGCTTAGTGGTCGAGTGTCCCTGAGTTCAATCTCCAGTACCAAAAAAAAGAAAAAGACCTGCTGCTCTAAGAGGGACTAGGATGCCCACCCACCCCTTCACCAGGCTTTGTATCATGCCCATAAGCATGAGTAAAAATACCAGGAGAAAGTTCTTGAAGGAAATCAGAACTTTAGTCTGGTTGAGACAATGTCTGTAGCAATAATTTCTTCTCCTGAGAGAGATCATTTCTGAAGCCCCCTTAGCTGTCATCAGTCGCTGCCTGAAATAATCACCCTTATCATCACTGGGCTTAATAGATCAGCTTCCGGTACCAGCCTACCTGGCTCCATTATATACTGTGTGACCTCCAGCAACTTACTCATCCTTTCTGTGCCAGTTTCCAAATCTGTCAAAGTAGACCTAATAATCAGCTGTTGTGGAATTAAATGAGCCAATACTTGGAGATGCTTGAGACGAGGCCCCTATCAGGCCCTGGTTCCCACCCCAGGGCACTGGAAAATTCATGGGAAAGCAGAAAAAGGGACCGAGCAAAGGAAAGAAGGGA
This sequence comes from Geosciurus inauris, assembly GCA_004024805.1. Classification (NCBI taxonomy): domain Eukaryota; kingdom Metazoa; phylum Chordata; class Mammalia; order Rodentia; family Sciuridae; genus Geosciurus; species Geosciurus inauris. The sequence continues at coordinate 28,283 of PVHX01004022.1, forward strand.
TGCAGATGCCAAAAATAACCTCTGAGCGCAAAGTTCGTTTATTTTGGGATTCTAGGTTTCTCTCTTCTTGGTTTTCGGTTATCTGCTGATATCTATTTAGAGTTTTGGTTTTTTATTTTTAAAAATAGCTTTATGGAGATAAATTTCACAAGGCCATGAAAGCAGCGCAGCCGTCTGGCATCTCAGTACAGGTGCCGCGGGGTCGCTGAGTCACTGCGCCGGGTCTTTCCTTGCGGCCCGGCCGGGAGGCGGGCGCCCCCTAGTGTGGCCTGTACAGGTGCCACCCGGGCGGCTCCCGGACCTCTCTCTGAGTCGCCTTTAGACTCAGGAAGCTCCGTGCGGGGTCTCGAACCCGGATTGCACCCGCAGTGCGTCCAGCGGGGGCCGAGGTGAGCCAACGGCGGAGACCACTCCTGGACTCGGGTTCTCCCTTAACTCCCCGACTGCATCTGAGACTGGGTCAGGACCTCAGCTCCTCTTTGAAGAACGTGATGAGCCTTGGGAAAGATCCCTGTGTGAGTTCAGACCCTGCTCTTATTAGCTGTGTGACCTTAAACCGGTTACTCTGAACCTCATGTGGAAAGTGGGAGCAATAGTTTCTTCTCCTGAGAAATATCCCCCCCGAAGCCCTCTCTGAATGGCTCCTCCCCGGGGCTCAAGTAAGCAGATGCTGCCAAAAGAGAGTGAGCCCCAAGAAGCTCTCTAGAACTGAATGGTGTTCACTTATCCATATTGCTCTGATAAGACACTGAGGGTCGGGAGGCAGGTAGAGGAAGGCTATTTGGTGGTCTTCATCTCTGGCAGGCAAGAAGGGGAACCTACAGCTCCCTGGAGGAGCAGGTTTTGGTTTGGGGGAGGTCGGCGCAGGAGCAAGGGCTGGGTCTTTCATTCATTCAGGGACCTCCAGGGAAGCGCTCCCTGGGGAGCCGCTAAGTGGCTTTTGTAGAGGGATCTTCAGGGGAGTGGAGGGCAGGCCCTAGGGTCTGCAGACAGAGGCCTCAGAGCAGGGGGCTGGGGAGGGGGAGCAGTGTCAGGTCAGTGGCCTGGGCAGGTCAGTTAGACCCCAGGTCCCTGACCTGTTTGGGAGTCCCATCCTGCCTGGCTCCTGGTTCCTCTGGAGCTTATGCACTGTCATGGCAAAGTGCCCAGGAAAACTGCAGACGTGTTCCCACTCATATTCGAGAAGTCACCTTTGTGGGGAGCCAGGTGTCCAACCTCCACCCCGACACTGGATGTGGAGAGCAAGCCCGGGTGACCGACTGGCTACACAGGAAACCTGGATTCTGCTGAGCAAGTTTGCTGCATCTTTCAGCCTGGGGAGACCCTATTCTTTGGGAGCAGAAGGGAGGGATCCAGGGACTCACCTGCACAACTCTGTGCTTCTGAGGGTCTGGAGGCCTTGGAGGCCCCACCTTGCCAACATGAGGAAGAAGTTGAAGGTTGTCTGGGGCCCCTGCCAGTCTCCTTCCTCCCCAACCTTCCCGCCTCAAGAAGGCCTCACACCTTCTCCTTCCAACCCCTTTCCTCTCTCCTCAGGAAAAAAAAGTCACAATAAAGTTCCATGTCATCTAGTTCTCCATCAGCTATGGGTATCCATCAATGGATAATGGATAAACAAATGTGGGAGACAGGTGCAGTGGTGCACACCTGTAATTAATCCCAGCCACTTGGGAGGCTGAGGCAGGAGGATTGCATGTTTGAGGCCAGCCTCAGCAACTTATCAAGGCCCTAAGTAACTTAGCAAGACCCTGTCTCAAAATTAAAAATAAAAAGGGCTAGGGATGTGGCTCTGTGGTAAAGCGCCCCTGGGTTCAATCCTTGTACCAAACACACACACACACACACACACACACACACACACGGTGGTGAATCCATACAATGATTGAAATGGTGCCCCATGCATCCACCTGGATGAATCTTGAAAGCATGATGCTCAGTGAAAGAAGCCAGTCACACAAGGCCATGTACTATACTGTTCCATTTACATGAAATATCCAGAAGAACCCAATTCACTTTAAAATGGTCATGTAGGATTAATTTTGCCTCAACCACGAAAAGTTTAAAAAGAGAGAAATATGCCGAGTCTCGCTTGGTTCAGCAGTTGGCCCCTGGCCGCCCCTCACCTCCCCAGTCCTCCTGCTCTCCTGACCCACCACACTAGATTTCTCTTCCTCTGCCCCTCTCCAGGACGGGGTCTAGAGCTGGGAGGGTGTCATTCGTGCAGGCCGGAGCCCAGCAGCCCTCTGCCCGCCCGAGGCCTCAGGTTAGCTACAGAATGATGGGGACAGAATCTGGGATCCTGGTTCTTGTTTCCTCTTGTCAGGAGGTACTCCTTTTCCAAGGGTCTTTAAATAAAAGACCCATTTTACTTGCCAAGTAACTCAACTTTTGTGCCCTCCCCTAACATTTTTTCCTTACCCCACCCTCCACCTCTAAGCCTAGGCAACAAGAAGCAGGAAATCAGGGAGAGACAGACAGGGAGACCCGGAAGAATACAGAAGGCGGGAGAGGAAGCCGGCTTTGGTGTGTCTATTCTCCTGTCTGTGTCTTGCTGAGGTCTCAGGGATGTGTGGGGTGGTGACCCGCCTGGCCCAGGCCCAGGAGTGCTTGCTTAGGTGTTTCCAGAGCACTGTGCTGGCATGAGTCTCGGGTCAGCCTGGCTGTGTCATCTGCTGGCTGGTTCCTTCCTGTGCCCGTTCGTTCCACAGGACTTATCCAAGGAGGGCAGGATGGGGTGGTAAGGTAGAAGGCAGGGCCCGGTGTGCAGCCCCTGGCCTGGACGCCAGGGTCACCTGCCTGCCACCTGCACCTGGACCAGAGACCTGCTGTCCTGTCACTGGCCCCTGGGCTCCTGCTCTAGGGACACAGGCCCAGTGGACCCACTTAGAATAAAACGCTGGTGTAGGAAGGGAGCTCAGGGGTCACAGGGTGACATTCGGGAGATGAAAACCTACAGGCTAGAGAAGTGACTTCATCGCAAGCTGCTGAGTGTGAGCTCTGGCCCTGCTCCTCCCGCATCCCAGACCTGTGCCCCACTGTCCCACGCGGGAAGTCAGGGAACTTTTTATGGTCCAGGCTGAAAGAGTGTGCAGTGACGGGACAGATGGGGCTTGCTGCCATGCAGGACACACGCTTGACGTTCAAGCCCTGCCTCCCACAGGATGCGTGGCCTTGGGCAGGTGACTCCCCAGATTCCTGGGAATCCTGGTGTCTACAATGACGGTGGCAATGGCAAAGATACCTACCTCAAAGTTGCAAGGGCTCCTGGGGCGCCTGTCAGGTGCCCACACAGTGCCCGCAGGGAGCAAGCACCCTCTTTGGCAGGTTCAGTGCCAGCACCTCCCATTGCCAGGCCTGGGGCTCCCACAGCAGCAGCCCAGGCAAGTCCCCCAGACTTCCATGCCCAGGTGCCATCAGTGTTTGTTCTAAGACTGGGAAAAAAGAATCACTTCCTGTTGCTGTCCAGGGACCTCCTCTTTCTAGGTTCTGTTTTCTGGCTATGGCAAGCCGACTCTCAGGAATGCCCTAGAACATGGACTTGCCTCCCCACCCCCGCCCCCTGCAGTGCTGGGAATTGAACCCAGAGCCTTGTGCATGGTAGGCAAGTGCTGTACTACTGGGCTACAAATCTAGGCCCTTTTGAAAATTTTCTTTTGAGACAAGATCCCACTAAGTTGTCCAGGCTGGCCTTGAACTTGAAATCCTCCTGCCTCAGCCTCCCAAGCAACTGGGGCTACGGGTATGTACCACTGCACCCAGCCCAGGCTCATCTTTCTTATTATGGCATGTAGGTTCCAAGGACTGGTGACCTAGCCTAGCGTCGCAAGTGTTGAAGAAGGTGCAGGAACCTCAGGACGTTGGCTGCCTGGGACTGGGGCATAGTGAGCCTTTCTGCTTAGAGAGTTCCTCCCGTGCATTCCAATTTTTTTTCTGCAAAGAAAAATATTGGCCCTTGAGATGCAGTTTATTTATTTTGTGTAGTGAATAGTAGCCTGTGTTTTTAAGGATGATTTAATTTCAGCATTGGCCCCTGTAATTTATCCAGCTTCCTGTGGGTGCATCTGACTCTCCAGCCAGGCAGGGTCTGTGGGGGCGGCAGAGGGGCAGAAGGGTCATTAGAACGTGGGGCTGTGTTGTTTGCTCCATGGGGCTGAATGAGGCAGCCCAGCAGCTGCGCACACCCTGGCAAGAGTCCCCAGGCCCCAGAACAACAGCACTGCCCACATCCAGCCTTGACCCCAGTTCTCCGACTGCTGAGTCAGAGCCTGTGGAAACCTCTAGAAGCAGCTGAAGAAAACCCAGTATGGAAAAGTAAAAATCCACGCTGAAAATATAGGGGTAACCATAACATGGTGACTTTTACTTAGACTTATTTATTTATAGTTTTTGTTTTGTTTTTGTTACTGTTCAAGAAATACTGAAGAAGCCTTAAGAAAAAGTCTGTAAACTATGACCCACAGGCTAAATCTAGCCCTGAGCTAAGAATTCTTGTATGTTTTCAAATGGTTGAAAAAAACCAATGTAAAAGAAGAATGATATTGCTGAGCACGGTGACGTACACCTGTAATCCCAGTGACTCAGGAGGCTGAGGCATGAAGATCGAAAGTTCAAGGCCAGGCTTGACAACTTAGTGAGACCCTGACTCAAAATAAAATATAAACAGGACTAGGATATATAGCTCAGTGGTAAAGTGCCCCTGAGTTCAATCCTCAGTATCAAGAAGAAGAAGAAAAAAAAGAATGCTATTTCATGACCCATGACAATTATATGAAATTCAAATTCCAATGTCCATAAATAAAATGTTCTTACAACATAGTCATGCCAATTCACTTATCATTACAACTGTTTTCCCAGTGCCCAACAGACATGGCACAGAACCTACAGGATTTACTGTCTGGACCTTGACATTGAAAGACTTTTCTGACCCTTGACTTGAAGCTAAAGTGGAATACTTCTCCGCTGAAAAACCATTAAAATAAAGACTCATGAAAAACTCAAAATCAGCCAGGCACGGTGGTACACATTTGTTGTCCCAGCAACTTAGGAGGCCAAGACAGGAGTATCACAAGTTTGAAGCCTGCTGCAGCAACATAGCGAGACCCTGTCTCAAAATAAAAATTAAAAAGAGCTCGGAGGTGGTCCGATGGTTAAGCACCCCTGGGTTCAATCTCTGGTACCAAAAAATAAAAATAAATAAAAAGTCAAAACAGCTGGGAATGTAGCTCAGTGGTACAGTGCCCCTGGATTCAATCCCCAATACAGGAGAAAAAAACAAAGTTATAATGAAAGTCAGAGGAGATAGTAAAATGAATTTTCCGGAGCTAATTAAGTGAAATGAAATTACCAGTTAGGTCAATGCGGGGTTGGGGGTTTCTTCCATTGAAACACAACCTGCCCCCTTCGTCCAGCTGTCCTCTTTGACTGTGCTGCCCCATCTGGCTATTTTCCCAATTGCCAAGCCCGACCTCTAGAGTATCGCTGTATCCTAATCTCTCTGCTTTACCTCAACCCCATTTTGAAGTCTGGTTGAATATTTTCTAAAAGGCGCTTCTTGGATCCCCCCTTCCTGCCCATCTCCTCACCTGCCCTCTGGTGCCAGCCTTTGAACTGCCAGCCTGGACCACTGCTGTCACCTCCCTGCCAATGACTCCTGACTCATCCAGTCGACCCCGCCTATGATTGCCCAGTTCACTTTGGGCGCCTCTTTTGGTGCTGCTCCTTCCTGTGAGCAGAGTCCAAACTGGCCCCTTGTCCTCACTGCAGGCTCTGCTGAGTGAGGGGCAGCCATGGTGCCCCCGATCTACCCGCTTCTCACTGACTGGGTGGGAGTGCAGAGGGGCACAGGAGAGTGCTGAGGGGCACAGCCTCTGATCTGGATGTCAATCAGGTGACAAGAACTGCCTGTGACCATACGACCTACCTCAGAAGGGAAGCCGGTTCCCTCTGCACAGACGCTCCTTGGGTGCTGTGCCTACTTTGCCTGTTAGGAACTGATCACACCCAGCGGAGGGAACTAAGGTCCACTTAGAATGAACTGGCCCCTGTTGAGCTGGCCCGACAAGTGGTGCCTTCTATCCTTTCTTGTTCTGTGCAAAGGAACCAGCTGCCAGATGGGGCACGTGTGTGCACATGGGCACCGTGGGCAGGGCTGGAGGTGGGAGGTAGCTAAAAGAAGAGAGGGTACACCATCAGTGAGCCTGTGCTCTCCGAGAGTCCCTGGAGGGTGGGCTTTGAGATTCTGGAAGAGACAGAGAGTGACAATCTGTCATACATGTGGATTTTCCACCCAGGGTCACCATCTGATAAAGAGGGGCCTGGGAAAAGGGGCTCTCCCCACCCTCCCCGGAGACCTCCAATGCCACACACAGCTGTGCTATCCGGGCACTGGAGCCTGGGGCCCCATTGCCTCTGCCGTGGAAACCCAGGGCTGCAGCCGTTCACAAAGGCAATGCCAAGTATTAGCAGCAAGAAGGGTGCAGAGGGTGGGGGCAGGGTGCAGCAGTCACAGAGCACTTGCCTGGGTACCATGCCGAGCACCATGGATCGAATAAACAATAGCCAGGCACACCTGTAGTCCCAGCCACTTGGGAAGCTGAGGCAGGAGGATCATTTGAGCCCAGGAGTTCAGGGCGAGTCTACACAACATAGTGAGACCCTGTCTCTAACTAAAACAAAACAAGCTGGGCGCGGTGGCGCATGCCTGTAATCCCAGCACTTAGGGAGGCTGAGACAGGAGAATCGCGAGTTCAAAGCCAGCCTCAGCAATGGCGAGGCACTAAGCAACTCAGTGAGACCCTGTCTCTACATAAAACACAAAATAGGGCTGGGGATGTGGCTCAGGGATCAAGTGCCCCTGAGTTCAATCCCCAGTACCCCTCCCCGCCAAAAAATTATGTAGCAATTTTCTTCTGAAGAAGTGAAAGGAGTGCTGCGGGTGAGCCTCACATGGTGGCTTTTTTTTTTAATATTTTTTTATTTTCTTAGTTGTAGGTGAACAGAATATCTTTATTTTATTTTTATGTGGTGCTGAGGATCGAACCCAGTGCTTCACGCATGCTAGGCAAGCACGCTACCACTGCACCACAATCCCAGCCCCTCACATGGTGGCTTTGAGTGTGAGAGGGCATTGATGCTGGTCACTTGCAAACACACAGAAATGTCCCAACACTTGGGCAAGAATGCAGAGCACAGGATGAGACTGGGCACCTGCTCAATGGAGAGGGGAGTGGGGTGGCCGAAATCTGCCTGCCATGGCCTGGGGGAGGGGCTCTCTCCCAGCCCCCAACACTCCTGGGAAGTGAGTCCCTCAGCTCAGCATCCCACCCACCATCTCTCACCCTCGTTTCTCCTCCTCCCAGGCGAGCCCTGCACCAGGATGGCTGAGCCGCGCCAGGAGTTTGACACCATGGAAGATCACGCGGAGGGCTACGCTCTGCTCCAAGACCAAGACGGGGACGTGGACCGTGGCCTCAAAGGTTAGTGGACAGCTGCGTGCACCAGGCCAGGCGCCCTGGGGGTCACAGCCAATCTCTTGCTTTGGTCAGGGCTGGCAGGAAGGCTTTTTATCCTGGTCACCAAAGGACTTTTCAGTACCTAGTTGTATAAGATTGTCAGCGGAGTGGAGCCGCATTAACTTGAAGGGGCCAAGATTACTCAAAATGTGAGGTTATTTAAAAATCTGCCTTTTCATCTGGGCACAGCGGTGCACACCTGTAATCCCAGCAGCTCGGGAGGCTGAGACAGGAGAATGGCGAGTTCAAAGCCAGCCTCAGCAACGGCAAGGCGCTAAGCAACTCAGTGAGACCCTGTCTCTACATAAAACACAAAATAGGGCTGGGGATGTGGCTCAGTGGTCGAGTGCCCCTGAGTTCAATCCTGGTACCAAAAAAAAATTTTTGTGCCTTTCCAAAGGAGAGTTTGCCACATGAGTGGATAGAGTATGACAAGCTTGCAGGGCTCAGGAATCCAGGGGGCCCTTGGCATCTCGCCATGCTCGTTACCCTATGGGTCTGTGTTCCTGAGCATGTGAAACGGCCACCTTTACTTTTCAACCCTCCCTCAAGTCTGGCCCGTCTGCATCAGCTTCCAAAATGTCTGTCATGCAGTCTTCTGGCCACACTGATCTGACCCCTTTCTCAACCCCCTAAATGCACATGATTCTGCCAGACACGGTGGTGCATGCCTGTAATCCCAGTGACTTGGGAGGTCCAGACAGGAGGATCGTCATAAGTTCATAGCCAGCCTCAGCAACTCAGCGAGAAAAAATAAAAAGAAATAAAAAGGGCTGGGGATGTGGCTCTAGGGTAAAGCACCCCTGAGTTCCATTCTGGGTACTACTAAATGCACGTGATTCATTTCTCTATGTGACCACGTGTCAGGGATATGTGGGACGCTCCTGGTGCTGCCCCTCACTGTCTGCTGGAGCACAGAGCTGGCCCAGGATGCTGAGCTGTGCGACAAGGAGCATTCTCCACGGGGCTACAGGTCACAGCCCTGTGGGAAGAAGGCTTGGTCCCACCCACCACCAGACCTATTTCCAAGGAGGCAGAATGGCAGCAGTCTACATTTCTCTCTCTCTCTCTCTTTTTTTTAATTAATGGACACAATGTCTTTATTTTATTGCTCTGTATGTGGTGCTGAGGATCGAACCCAGGGCCTCACGCATGCGAGGCAAGCGCTCTACCGCTGAGCTACAATCCCAGCCCTACATTTCTCTTTTAATGCTAAAAATAAGAAAATGCTTTGCAGCCGGGGTGTGGGAGGAAGTCCTAGAGCTCCAAGGGTGGAAGTGACCTCTGGCAGCCACACCTATCCAAGGAGAGTCCCTACAGGAGATGGTGTCACAAGGTCCCCCAATGTGGGGAGCAGGGAGACAGCTCCCTGCGCAAGGGGCAGCCACCGCCCTGGAGAGTTTTTGGACCTGCTGGGGGAGCTGATTCAAAGGCTGGTTTCTACCTCTCTGTGTCAGCAGGGAGGCCCTGGACTAAGAGGCGCCTTAGGCGCCTTTCCGAAATTGGAAAAGTGGGTTTGAGAGCAGGAAGGAGGACATGGGCACCCTCCCGGGGCACAGAGAGGAGGGCGTCAGGGATGTAGGCTGCAGCCAAACCTCTCTACCCAGCATCCTCACCAAATGGAGATGAGAAATGTTGAATAACTAGATTATTAAACTCTCATGGATGGAATCCAAGTTAGAATCACAGCATAATGAATTCATAGTGAGTTCTTCAAATACTGAATTGTGCCAATGAAAAATGGCACTATCTATAGAGGTAGGGCAGCCTGGCTTAAATATTTGGTTAAAAATAAATGTTATAGCAGGGCGCGGTGGCACACACCTGTAATCCCAGCACTTTGGGAGGCTGAGACAGGAGAATCACGAGTTCAAAGCCAGCCTCAGCAATGGCGAGGCACTAAGCAACTCAGTGAGACCCTGTCTCTACACAAAACACAAAATAGGGCTGGGGATGTGGCTCAGTGGCTAAGTACCCCTGAGTTCAATTCCTGGTACCAAAAAAAAAAATTAAGTTGCTAACATTTTTTGAAATGCTGTGAAAGGAAAGCCCTTGAAGATCATTTGCTTACCCAAGAATATACTCTCCAGGACAGCCAGTGACACCTGAGAGACTTTCAAGGTTTCTGTCAAATTAATTCTTGCTACTCAGGGTTTAAAATGAGCTGTTTTATATGTGGGGAGTTTGAGTTGGCAGAAGGTGTCACAATTCCAACAACACTTTCGATAAGTGACAAAAGTCTATTTTGAATAGTGAAGAAGTGCATGTTAAATACCAGAAAAAAAGAGGATCTAAGTGGATGCTAAAAGCTGCGATAGGGCGGGGACAGCCACAGAGAGCTGTACGCCAGCAGCCAGGGACGTGGGTGGCTGATGAAACAGTGACCTCCTGCATTGAAGGCCATGCTGGGTTGGCTGGTTGGACGTTCCTGACATTGACAAGGGACTTTTCCCTCCCTCCTTCCCTCTCTCTAAGGAATTTAGCAAGGATAATGCAATTAGGAAGAGTGGGCGGGAGACAGGTGTCCTCCACCACACGTGGGCCCTGGGCCCTGGTTAATGGCAAGACCACATGCAGTCTGAAGGCTGCGGCCTCGCCATTCGGCCAAGACCTTCTCAAGGCAGTCTGCAGGGTTCACAAGCTCCAGGACCAAGGAACCCAGAGTATGTGGGAAGCTTGTTTCAAATTGGCCAATGGGTGTGGCCAGGGCTGGGTATCCAGGGATGGCCTTGGAACCAGGAACGTGGTGCACTTGAACTCCACTTGCCTTTCTTTCACCTCCACATTCTGCTTTGTGCACAGAAGCAGCCCATCCTGAAACTAAGGTTGCCCCTGCCCCTGGTGAAGTGGCCTGGTCAGAGTCCACCAGAGCCTCCCTGTCACCCAAGGACAGCATTCATCGCTACTTAATGCCCTGTCCCCACCCCATACCACTCCTGGATCCTGCACTCTTGTTGGTGACACTGTCACTGATCCACCGTGACCCCAGCCAGTGCTGACATCTTTAGGCGGGGACAGCCACAGAGAGCTGTACGCCAGCAACCAGGGACGTGTGAGACCTGTCCCCAGAGACCCCGCCCACATCTCCGCTGGTCCAGATGTCCTCACCACAAAGCTGGGTTTGGAGACAGTCGCCCTGTGGCCTTAGCTCACTTCTCCCTTCATGCTGTCACCCACTGTCATCCCTAAGGCCAGGCTCAGCAGCCATGGCCAGGCAGGCCAGATCTGGCCCTTCGCCTGCTTGCATCCAGCCGGCAACTGAGAACGGCCTTTATTTTTCACACGGCTGAGAATACCTACATCCTGAGCATCTGGCTTCCACCCTCAAGGTGTCTCATGGGTTGGAAAGGCTGCTGGAAGGGGAGGAGGGGACAAAGGGAGTCCCTCCCACTGAGCTTTTCCTGGACAGATGCCTTGTCCAAAGACTTCCCCTGACTTCTCACTGGCCACCCCTGCCTGACCAGGAGCCTGGAAGGTGTTGCCTTTTAACTAGGTGCAGCTCCATCCTGAATCACGTCAGGGTTCTCTTTCCAAGAAGGTGGGTTGAGTGGGCCACCAGGGAGCCCCCAACAGTCTGTGCCACGGAGGGGCTTCTGCATTTCCAGGCCAAAAGTCCCCTGTGCTTGTGGGCTGTGTTTACTAAGTAATGCTGGACCTTTCCTCATATGGCCAGAGTCCATTTGTCCATCTGGTGCAATGATCAGCTACCAGCTAGGACCCCCAGGGATTCCCAGTCAACATCTACATCACCGTCATCAGCACCATAAAACAATATTCAAGTTCCTGTGAGTACATGGTGCTACATTGGGCCCTTCAACCAAGATGGCATGCTGACTTCAGGTGCCACCACTTACCAAGGGCTTCTCAGACAGTGCTGTACACAGAAGCCTGTGAGAAGGCGGGTGTGTTTCCATGCCCAGGAGAATGAGGCAGAGGGAGGGCAAGTCCTTTGGCCAGAGTCACACAAATGGCAGGCAGTAGAGCTGGATTTGAGCCCCAACATAGCAGCACTATTAGGCAGCAAAGGAAATAGTGCATGGGGGGGGGGTCCTTACCACACAGGGGTGAGTGAGGTCACCAAGATAACAGAGTAGTGCTGATCTGATGACAGAGATGGCACTGGGCACCCTGGAGAGGCCTCTCTGAGCACACAGGGCCAGGCTCAGGAGAAGATGAGGGAAAGTTGGTGGGAGTTGAGGCAAAGGTGAAGGGAGCCTTTCAGATTTCCATCTCATCCGTTCATCCATCTAACCATCCAACTGGTGACATCCAGTCACTTGATAATCTACTCGTCCATCTGTCCCTCTGTCCCCCTATTCAATCATCCGTCCACCCGCCCACTGTAGTTTTGAGCCATGGCTCACTAGGAGGATGATCTAATCCCAGGGGGGACTGAGCTGCAGGGGCTCCTTCAGTCAGTGAGAACTAGACCCACAGATACAAATCCTCGGGTAGCAGAGTACTTCCCCATGGGGTCCTCCCAACATCTCCGAGAGGAGGGGGCAGGTGGAGTCGATGTCCTGTCACTCGTTTTATAAATGAGGAAAATGAGGTCCTGAGAGAGAAGTCCAAGGCTACCTGCCTAGAAAGAGGTGGAACTGGGATAAACCCAGACATCTTGGCCCTTTTTTTCCCAGTGCTTTCCAGACTATAACTCCTCTTCCTGTTAGGAGACCTTCAGAAGGACAGTGTCAGCTGGCCTGGGCCTGCTCTGGGACACACTGGCCCCTGAGTCTTTTGCTCCGTGTGGCCACTCTTTCTCTCTCATCAGGCCATGTACCCCTGGAGGCAGGCTGTGTCTTATGAGCATCTGGTTCCAAGTACCCAGCCCTTGGCTCTGCACACACTGGGCTCTCAGCAGGTCTTGCCCTCTGTATTTTAAGGCCTTGGCTCATTCAGCCCTAGAAGCTGAGTGAAGCATTGAAACCAATAGTGACCAGAGCAGATTGACTTCCGGTGCCAAGGTGCCACATGAGAGGGGACAATTCAGTCCTCCCTGGAGGAGAAGACAGACTTCTTCATTTCTGTTAAAGCCCCCAAAAAACACCTTACAAGGTCATTTATGGTGGAGTGTGTGGCTGTGGATGGCTGGTCTTTTGGGGTTCCCCCAGCCAGGATTCCAAAAAGACAGTTTCCTTGGGTACCCACAGCTGACATTTCAAATGTAACTCTCAGTTTGTTTGCTAGTCCTTGGGGAGCTTTCTATGAAAGGAGCTGGATGAGGTCCAGACGTGGATGCCCAAGTGCCCGTGTGGAAGCAGGCCCTGTGTCTGCCCTCGGCCGGTTCTTTTCCAAGGTGGGAGCTGGATCCCTGAACATTTTTCCAGGTGCCAACTTGTCCTTCATTAATAGCACTGGCCAATCAGCAAGTTCACTGTGGCTTGGCTATTAGTGCCATTTGTCAACAGAAGAGCCTTTGCCTTGCAGGAACTGGCTGGTGGAAAGGCATTCACGGCCAACAAGCATTCCCCACAACTTCATGCAGTTGTGCAGGGTGGGGGGTGCTGACCCTTTGTGGTTTGCTCACATGGATGTGGGGTCTGGGCTGAGGGGTTTGAAGCCGAAAAGACTCTGCTCCCGAGTTCAGAGAGGTCTGGGGAGAGGCCGCCATCCTGAGGGGCTCACTGTGTATGTTCCAGAGTCTCCCCTGCAGACCCCCGCTGATGATGGATCTGAGGAACCCGGCTCTGAGACCTCTGATGCTAAGAGCACCCCGACGGCCGAAGGTGGGGCTCCCCCTCCCGCTGCTTCCTCCAGCCTGCGCTTAGCGAGCTTTGGGCCACCATCCCTCCTGTGCTATGCTCCAGCTGCATTCGCTGCCTCCTCTCCTGCTGGCCGAGAGCTGTGCTTGCTGGATGCTTTGCAGGACAGTGTCATGGGCACTGGGCCCTTGCACAGTTCCACAGAGCCTCTGTCCCCAAACCATTGTCCTCCCACAGCCCCTTCTGAAGTTACTCCTTGCTCTTCTTTCAGGGGCCACCAGGGCCCAAAGCAACCATTTGTCTGAGAAAGGGGCAGGTCAGTGCACATCTCCTCACCTGCATCTTGGGCCTGTTCTTGGTTTGGTGTCCTTCATTTCTTGGGCTGTGGTTATGGTTTGGGCCTCTGCCCTGGTCAGGCTCTTCTAACCTGTCCTTTCCAGGCATTTGTGACCAGGTTATTATAAAGTCCCTTGTCTGTTTCCTGAAAGTCTCCTTAGTCCTGATTTTGATCACCTTCTCTTGTAGTCTGTGTCAATCAGGACTGCATCTGGAGCCAGGTCCAGTGGTGCACACCTGTGATCCCAAAACTCAGGAGGCTGAGGCAGGCGTTTGATGCTAGCCTGAGCAACTTAGCAAGACTCTATCTCAAGTAGAAAATAAAAAGGCCTGGAGACGTGGCTCAATGGTATAGCACCCCTGAGATCAATCCCTGGTGCCAAAAAAAAAAAAAGAAAAGAAAAGAAGAAAGTGGCTGTCAAGTGCCAACTGCTGGGTCTAATGGTGAGTCCCAGTGGCTCTTACCCCTGAGGTCCTCAGACTGGAAAATTCTCTTTGCTCTCCTGAGAGCCCGTGATACAAGACATTTCCTGCTCATCTTGTTAGGACAGTTTTGCAAGTTGCCTGCACCCTGAGAAAGTCCTAAAACACTATCCAGACCTCACACCAGCTTCTCAAACCTTGACTTTCAGAGCTCTGTCAACATGATTCTGGAAGAACCTCCCACCCACACCTTGCTGTGCTCTGAACTGTCCATGTTGGGCCCCCGGTTCTTTTACTCTCACCCACAAAGAGAGGCTGGACTTTGCCCCACTGCTGGGCCTGTACAAATTATGAAAATGGCCTTCATTGAACTAGGCTGATTTCAGCTCCTGGGAAGCCTTCCAGGGTGACAGCTCATTGGGTGTGCCCAGAACACCTGGGGTGACTGGGCCAGGATGTGCTCTGGGAGGAACACCGGCCTGGAAAGCTCACCTCGATAGGATGCTGACTGCAGCTCCTGGTGGTCCATCCTTACTCCCTGCCTCTGCTGCAAAGCTCAACCACGGTGGTCATGTACCCAGTTCCAGGCAAGACCAGGCCTGGTCATTGCCACGCAGGGAGCTCTGCTCTCTGATCAGGGGTCATGAACTGAGATCTGGAAGACATCTCAGAGACCACCTAGAGATGGTGCAGATGGGGAAATTGAGGCCCAAAGAGGACAAAGAACTTGCTCAAATCCTCCCAGCAAAGCTATTGGCCTCAGCCCTGTCCCTAGGGTTCCTGCACTACCTTAGTCCCAGTCATGTCCTCCCATACTGCCTTGAGAGTGACACTGCTGGGAACAGGCATCTGGCTCTCAATCGTTCTTTAAAAACGCTGGCCAGTGCTTACATGGGGTGGGGGCCGGCCGGCTTGCCTGACAGGGCCTGGCATCTCCCCGCGGTGACATGCTTGCTGGAGAGAAGGGGCAGGAGCGGCTCTGGGCCCTGCTTTGTGCTGGTGCTTTCTTGCATGTGGCCAGGTCCCCTCCTGACTACCCCCTGCTCTACTCCTGCATAAGCAGCAAAGGAGAGGGGCTGGGTGTGGCCCACCCCTCTGAGGCGACTCTCGGTGGTTTCCAGACGTGACTGCACCCTTAGTGGATGAGGGAGCCCCCAGCGAGCAGGCAGCTGCCCAGCCCCCCGTGGACATCCCAGAAGGAACCACAGGTGAGGGCGACCCCGGGAGCTGGTGCCCTGCTGACCTGCTGCTAGGATGGTGCACTTTGGGTCATCCTGGTGTCCTGGTGAGGCAGAATATGGCAACGCCGGCTTCTGGGGATCTCTGGCTGTTGGGGGGCTGGGGGCCTGCAGCCTCCTGGAGGGCTGAGAGCCTCTGGAATCCTCCTGGAGCCTCCTCCCCTGTCTCAGCGCATCAGCTGCAGATAGTGTGCGGGGCTTTCTGAGGCAGGCGGTGACAGACCAGCGCCTTCACACCCAGGGTAGTCAGCCCTCCTGCTCCAACTCTGCCCAGCAGCAGGTCACCCTCCAGACCGGTTTGTCCAGAGGAACACCTGAGCTCGACGCCTCCACCCCCTTGGAGGACTTAACTGGGCAGTCCTGGGAGGAGTCCTGGAGTGTGACCTCGCATCCATTTCTGTCACTCCTGCCTTCCACACAGTGTTTGCAGAACCAGTGTGGCGAGGTACCCTGTCAACGCAGATGGCAGGGAGTTGGACAGACAGGGCGCCCACAGAAATAGCACTGGGCTCAAGGCTGCCCAACTCCCAGAGAGCTGCCTCCCAGGGTCCCTAGGAAAGGGACAGCTCAGCTGGAGCCGCTGGTGTCGTTCTCTTTGCGTCCTCTTCCTTGGCCTTAATTGAAGAGTGTCCATTTGCTCTGCAAGAAATGGACAAGGGCTGTGCACACCTTGGGCCAGCAGTGGAGGGCGGGTGGGAGCCCCGGGGATTTGCTTTCCTTCCTGAAGGAGCGCCCTCAGGGGGCCCCTGGGGAAGCCCTCGGGACTCTCTCCAGGCTGCAAATGAGAAGCCCCTGGGGGGCAGGCGCACCCCTTCAAAGTGCATTTCTGCTTTGCAAGGTGATTGATGGGCAGCCAGGCCCTTGGAGATGGCTGGGAGGGATGCTCTCCAAGCCCGCAGGGCTTCAGTTTGAGCATGAAGGTGCTCGAGGACCTTGGAATGCAAGCTCACAGAGTGACTTGATTTTGTTCCCTGCTGCCCCTCGGTGTTGTCAGTGGGGAGTTTGTCCCCTACCCAGGATGAGAACTTCAGCCAGTTCTTGACTTTCCCACGGACCCTGGGTAACCAGGTGTGCTTCAGTCTCCACGGTCTGCACAGCCCATCTGACAGCCACGCTCCTAACTTTGGCCGAAGCTCAGGCCCTTTCCCTGGGGCGCTGTGAGGCAGGTGGGTAGGATGGGCAGCAGGCTGGCCTAGTGTGACCCGCTGTCCTCCCCTGCAGGTGTTTAGAAGGAACTCCTTTCTCTCTTGGAAACCTCATTTGAATTCTTCCAGGCTCTTCTCTCCTTATTCCCTGTCTCTTGCCATTGTCCCCTGAAGACTCTCCCTCTGCACTGAATTCGGGCAGACTTGTCCTGCCTCCTCTCTCCTGGGTCTAGCTCCAGCCTCACCTCTGCTGAGGGTGGCTGGCTTCCACTGGTGGCCTGTTAGACATGATCCGAGATGCCCTCCTGCGCCCTCTGACCCAGCTAACATCCAATCCATGGGAAACACTGGCAGTAAATATGGGGTGCCCTGCTGGCTGCGCTACAGTATGCTCTTTTGCTCGGCCCCCTAAGCAGCCCTTCTCCCACCCCATGGTGTTCCTAAGTGGGGCCCTGACAGCATCCACTAGGTCCCTGGCCTTAGGGAACATGTCAAGTGTCCATCTCAAAGTGATGCCTTGGGAACCATGGGGCCGCCTCCCACCCCCAGCCCTTTCCACCCTCTGTGTGGCCACGGGTTTTAGGGTTAAATGTTTTTTTCAGCTGTCTACAACATGTACCTTAGTTTAGTACCTCATTTTGATACATCCTGTTTGCTGTATCTTGTGTTCCAGTGAAACTGCCCATGGACATCCAATCAGAGTGCAGTGTGGCTGCCTCACTGCAGGAGTCCTGCCTTTCTGAAGAGCAGGGGGCCCTCCTGCTTCCTTGAAAATACCCCCAAGGAGCCCGGCGCGGTGGCGCACGCCTGTAATCCCAGCACTTAGGGAGGCTGAGACAGGAGAATCGCGAGTTCAAAGCCAGCCTCAGCAACGGCGAGGTGCTAAGCAACTCAGTGAGACCCTGTCTCTACATAAAACACAAAATAGGGCTGGGGATGTGACTCAGTGGTCGAGTGCCCCTGAGTTCAATCCCTGGTACCAAAAAAGAAAGGAAAAAAAAAATAAAGAAAATACTCTCAAGGGTTATGAGAGACCACTAGTGATGTGATGTCACCACTGCCACCCATCGTCCCCCTCTGGGATTTTTCTGAGTGTCCCCCTCACCAGGGCTGTCAGCAGCCTTCAATTTCTGCCCCACACCAGGCCGGGATGTCACAGTTCTGCGTTGGCACAGGAAAGCCCGTCAACTGTCCCATGGCAGGGCAGCATCCCGGAATCATCCTTATGCCCACTGCCTTGAAGACCCCATAGCCATCTAGCTGGACGTGCTGTCATGGAGAGCCTTTCTTCTATTTTCATATTTTTCCAAAACTCAGACCAAACCCACGCTCTGAGTTTTACCTCCTAGACACATGACCTAGCAGTGGCCCAGTGCTGTGTCACATGACAAGGAGCTGTCACCATTGAGACCAATGCAGTACTGTCTGTGGGGTACCCAGAGGGTGTCCATGTTGATGATAGTGGGTGGGCACTCCCAGGCCAACTGCTACCTCCCCATGGCTGCCCTGGGACAGCCAACCAGCT
Organism: Geosciurus inauris; assembly: GCA_004024805.1. Classification (NCBI taxonomy): domain Eukaryota; kingdom Metazoa; phylum Chordata; class Mammalia; order Rodentia; family Sciuridae; genus Geosciurus; species Geosciurus inauris. The sequence continues at coordinate 46,163 of PVHX01004022.1, forward strand.
GGGTCATCAGGAGGCCCCGTGCAGCTGTCCAGCAACCCAGAGCCCCTCTTCTCCCTTGCTGCCCTCTCCATGGCAGACCATGCTGGCAGCTCTGCAGGGCTGGGAGTCAAGGCTGTTGGCCCAGCCAGGCTTGCGGGCATTTTTCAGAGGCAGTAACCTCTTGACTGGCCTCAGGCAGGCTGGTAAATGCTGGAGACGGAGGTCAGTGTGTGGCCAGCTGCTTATAAACTCCGCCTCGAGCAGTTGTATCCTGATGGTGCAGCGTCCTGCATTCCCCTCTGTTTTAGGTAGGAATACTTCTTGATTTAGGTCCTGTGGATGTGGTCAGGAAATTTTCTCAGGCTTCTTTGTTTGGGGTGACCAGTGGCTCCTAAACAGGAGCCCAAGACCCCCCAAAGCTACTCTCTGGCACTGCTGGCCTCCCTCCAGCCAGGCAGCACCTGTTGCTGAAGGGTTTGGAGGAAAGAAGCTTAACAAGTTTGGGGCACATACCCTGCCCCAGCACGGTGCCACATACCTTCACACACACTCTGTCACTACCCTCCCCACCCTCCTGAAGACAAGCCAGTATCACTTTCTTGGGGCTCCAGATAAGAAAACGGAGGCTCAGAGAGGCCAAATAAGTGTTGGTGCCTGGTGCCCACAGCTGCCCAACCCACCGCAGGCACAATCCTGCCCTGAGTCTCCTGCCTACAGCAGCTGCTAGGCCAGGGGCTCACAGCAAGTGCTTCTCTGACCTCTGGGTCCTGGCATCTTTGAGAGTCCCGATTTGTACCCCATGTGGAGAAACTCTTCCCTCCTAGGTGGCAGCCACCTGTCAGGTGTGTGGCTTTGGGGGTCTTGTTTAGGAAACTGTTGTCGTCGCCATCTCCAGCAGTGACCTTTGCACAGGAGCCAGGGCTGCAGCCCCTTGGTACTCTGAGGATGTGTCTTTCCTGCACGTTTTAGGAAAGATATAAGCTGCAAAGCTGGTTCTAGCAAATAATGACCATCTTTATTTTTATCCTCCCTCTGCTGACGCCTAAACCAGCTGAAGAAGCAGGCATTGGGGACACCCCCGACATGGAAGACCAAGCCGCTGGACATGTTACTCAAGGTCAGTGGGCCCAAATTGCCTCCACCACTTGGGGAACAAAAGGATAAAGATGGGAGCATTCAGAGGGTCACCCCAAAAGAGCTCAGAGCTGGGCCCTGATACACCAGTCCAGGAGATTTGGGGGAGCTAGTTCTTATCAAAGGTGAGCCACTCAAATATCGAAAGAGCCCTAAGCTGGGTTTTTTTCTAACACCATTTCTGTGTCATCCTGAAGGGTTCAGTGTCCCAAAGGGAGCTGACCTTGTCTAGCCTGGGAATTGAAAATAAATGTCAACAGAAATGCAAATATATATGCGGGCAAATCTGCAGGCTGCTATCTGCCTGTCCAGGGGCAAAGGCTGTCCCCCATCACACCAAACTTTTATATTTAAACTTTCTTCTGTGTAGCCTGCAAACCTTATGATTTTCTTCCCAGGAAATGAACCTTTGTGTTCAAGAAAAGCAGCTTTCTGTAATCATTTATCATAAATACTCTAAGAGCTTAATTTAAATTTCCTAGAGACCCAGGGTCATTTTAGCACTGAGCCACATCCCCAGCCCTTTTTATTTTTTATTTTGAGATTGAGTCTCCCCAAGTTGCTGAGGCTGTCCTCAAACATGTGATCCTCCTGCCTCAGCCTCCTGAGTTGCTGGTACAGGTGTGTATCATCGTGCCCAGCTGGAGATTCTTAATCTTGGGAAATGGAGATTTCTGGTATAAATACACGTGTGCTGGGTTTGCTTAGTATCATCTTCTGGCTAAATGAACTGTATAATGTGAAAGCTTCTAGAATACAAAAGAGCTGAGATGTTGTTCTTTTGTCCAAAAAGTGATAGGGGATTTGTGGCCAGGGTGCTGTCTGGCTTTGGAGACTCTGCCGCCCCGATGGCAGGGGGAGGCTAACGATTCTCATCTCACATGGCATGGAGAGGGTGCCTTCATTCTTAGGTGAACAGAGAGCTTTGGAAACTAGTAGAAGGGACAACAACACACAGCGGGACCTCGGTCGATGTGTGATTTAACTAAAACCCTGGCTCCTGTTTGTGTGCAGGGTGTCACTCAGGTGCTAGGCCACTGAGCCCAGCTCTAGCCCCTCCCATTCCTTGTGGTCACAGGTTTCAGCTCAGGTAAAACTAGAACTTTCGTGAAGTATAATCTCCAGAAGTCATCATCGATTTCCATTAAAAAAATGAATTTCGGGGCTGGGGCTGTGGCGCAGTGGCAGAGTGCTTGCCTAGCACGCGTGAGGCACTGGGTTCGATCCTCAGCACCACATAAAAACAATAAATGAATAAAATAAAGATCCATCAACAACTAAAACAAAAGTTTTTAAAAAAAGTGAATTTAAATGTGTTCTATAGATTGGGGGCGCAGCCGTATGACCCACTGTCATATGGTGCCTGGGACAGTTAAGGTTGTCTCGAGACAGAGCTGTGATGTGCCAGGAGTCAGATAGGAGAAGGCCTTGATCAGTCCAGGGACACCCAGGGGTCCACCCACCTCCTTCAAGTGACCACGGAGATCAGGCCTTCTGGGAAGAGGGTGGGATGACCTGTCAGGAGGGCTGTCTGCCCAGACACCCGTCTGCCCTGGATTCCCTGGCCCCCGGTGCTTGCTGTGTTGAATATTTACTGACACTTCATGGTGGCTTGGGAACTGAACAGAATATTCTGCCACCTAGCTCCTTCCTCCAGGAGTGAGCTGCATTGTGGGGCTCCTTGCTGATCAGCACAGGCTGCACACCCGCAGCCTGATGGTTTACTGTTCATGTTTGAGAGCTTTGTCTTTTTTGAAGAGGGTCTTTAAAAGTCCTAGAGTCCAGAACGTCCTAGTTAAGAGCAATCTCTAGGGAGCTCTGAGAGGAAAGTGCTTTGCGAAGGCAGTGGGGACCCAGCCTGTTGGGTGGTGTGGTGATCAGAACTGCCCTCGCCCTGGGCTCGTGAGCTGACTCAATGATAAGAAGTCCTGGCCCTCAGGCTCAGGGTGGGCTTGGGCCGTGGGCATCTCTTCGGGGCTGTCTTCCGAGAGGTTGACCAAGGACCCCAATAAGGTCCCCAAAGACCCTGCAAGAAGCAGGGATGCGGACATTTTCCTGACACCAGCTGATCCAGGCAGGATGCATTTATTGTTCACCTGCTGTGTGAAGGCGCAGTTCTGGGAACACAGAATGAATGAGATTGACAGCCTGCCCAGCATGAGGGTAGAGGGCGTCCGAGCTGTGCCGGGTCTCGGTGATAAGCCCATGTAAAGCCACGCCCATGCTCACAGGTGGGGACAGAGGTCCAGTCCACACATTACCCACATGCCCGCAGCGGCACACGTGGGGACACACACTCGTGCTCCCCTGCCTTCCCTCCCCTTATCCTAATCTCTTTTCCAAGTCCCTGAATCCTTTGAGGTCACAGGTCTGGCTCAAGGACAGCTGGGGAGTTATTCTGTTGGACCCAGATGGGATGTTCAGAGCTGGGAGTTAACAAGAGTGAAGTGTACTTATTAGGACCAAAGGACCTCCATTAGGACTTCCTGTTCAGAACACACGGCCACATGCTGTCACATGTGTAAGCTGGAAAAAAATGAGTGTGGCCTCCATCAGCTGAGTTGGTGCAGCATGGGGAGTGACTGGTTAGAGCAGGTGTCATCTGAGTTCTTGGCTGCCACTGTGGTCCTGCCTCACCTTAGGTGGAAGGTCTGCTGTGATGGGTGAGCTGGAGGGGTCTGGACGTGCTCCCCCTTATAGGAATCTTGTGGCAGCTCTATTAATAGATTCTCAGTCCTTGATGGATTTCCAAATCTGTCAGCACCCAGGCTTGAGGCTGGATGGGTTTGTGGCATCTGCTTGCCAGAAAGGGGAACAGTAAGAAAGAAGAAGAGGAAAGGGGACCCTCTCTGCACGCCCAGAGAGGCTGACAAGGGACTTACATGAATGTCACATGAATAAACTGGAAAAAAATGAGTGTGGCCTCCATCAGCTGAGTTGGTGCAGCATGGGGAGTGACTGTTTAGAGTCACTGCAGCCAGAGTCTGTCGGGAAATGGAGAGGTATCACCCACACCAGAAGGGGCCTGGGAGGTGACCAGGGCCAAGCTCCCCTTGTATAGAAAAGAAAACTGAGGCCCAGAGAGGGGAGGTGCTCACCCAGGGTCACCCAGCAGGTTGGTGATAGTTAGACAAGAGAGCTTTCATTCCAAGCAAACAGCAGCGAGATGAGCCCAGAGCTGTGCCCCTGCCACGTCAGGGGGTCCCGTGGCGCCCTTTGAGCATCCTTTCCTATGGCAAGAACCATGTTCCCTCTCTAAACAATTCTTGTGCCCTTGCTAACCTTTTGCTACTGCTGCCTCTTCAACCCAGAGAAGGTGACAGCTGCAGGCCCGCAGAGGGCAGCGCCCAAGAGGCCCCTGGCCCAGGAGCTAAGCCGAGAAGTTTCCGAGGTCTCAGTGGCAACTCTGGGTGAAAAACAGCCTGAAGCTCCCGTCCAGGCGATTGTGCACCTTCCTCAGCAGCATCCCATCTCCCCAGCGCTGCCTCCACTGGGAGGCCCTGGAGAAGCCCCCCAGGAGTGGGGTCAAAAGCACGGGGGCCCAGCCCGGGTTGCAAAGCCTTCCTCCCCTGCATATCTCTACACGGAGCCTGAGAGGGCCGAGGTTGTCCCGGAAAGCTTGCGCAGGGAGACGGAGACAGGGTACCACAAGGTCGAGGCCTCAGACGCAGGAGCCCCAGGGCTCACCCACCAGCGCATCCCCCCCAGGCCCGGGGGCCCTGTCCTGCCCAAAGGCCCCAGAGAGGCCACACACCAGCCCTCGGGAACAGGACCTGAGGACCTAAAGGGAAGCCAAGACCATGGGCTGCTAGAGCACCAGCTTTTGGGAGACCAGGACAAGGAGGGGCTACCTCCGAAGGGAGGCCACAGCAAAGAGAGGCTGGGGGGCCGGGAGGAGGTGGATGAAGACCGCGACGTTGACGAGTCATCACCCCAAGACTCCCCTCCTTCCCAGACCTCTCCAAGAGGGCCGTCCCCTCCGGTGGTCTCCGGAGAAGCCTCTGGTATCTGTGGCTTCCCAGCCCAGGGTGCCATCCCGCTCCCTGTCGATTTCCTCCCCCAAGTTTCCACAGAGACCCCAGCCTCACAGCCCACCGGGCCCAGCACAGGGCCCGCGGTGGAAGGGCCCGAGGCTGCCCCCGAGTTCACATTCCACGTGGAAATCAAAGCCAACGTGCAGAAGGAACAGGCCGGGTCAGAGCTGGATCTGGAAAGGGCCGCACTTCTGGGGGCCCCTGGAGAGGAGCTAGAGGCCCAGGGCCACTCTGTGGGAGAGGCCACAAGAGAGGCTGGCCTCCCGGAGCCATCTGAGAAGCGGCCTGCAGCTGGTTTGCCAGGGAGGCCCGTCAGCCGGGTCCCCCAACTCAAAGGTCTGTGTGTTGAGCTCCCTTGCTCCTCCCCTGGCGCCCTCTGTGCCACCCAGGCTGCAGGCACTGCCACTGAGCTCCTGGCCCCCCTTGATTCCTGCCACCCCAGGGTTCCAAGGCAGCCACTAAACCAACACCTGGGCCGCTGCTGCTCCTCGTCCTTGGCCGCCTGCCCCTGGGGCTTCAGCAGCACGAGCTCCTCTCACGCTTGCCCGCCGTTTTGCATGCCACCGACACCCCTGCCCGGTGCTTTCTGCCCTGTTCAACTGTCGGGCCACTTGATGTATCCGCCATGGTCCCTCAGCCCACAGGAGGATAGTGGGCGCACTCCACAGAGAGGACAACAGTTGCCTCCGTTCTCAAGGGCTTCTGCTGTGCTCTACATTCATGGTCCAAAAACTTCCCAACACTCCCAAATAGGCAAAATCAGCCCCATCTTGCAAATGAGAAAACCAAGGTTCAGAGAGGCCAAGAAACTTACTGAAGGTCACCTATAGGGAGGGATGGATCTAGGTTCAGAGACCAGGTACGTCAGGTCTGAAAGGCACACTCCCACACTGCACAGTGCCTTCTGGAAGGTGCTGGAGCATGCTCTCCTAATGCAGGGACGCAGAAACTGCGTGCTTGTCTTCTGCTGCCTTCGTCAGACATGTCACATTTGGCAGGTGACACCCACGCAGCATTTGCAGGTGGCCAAGAGCCCAAGCTGAGCCTTCTTCCAGCAGCCCCGCCCGCACCCCACCCTGCCTTGTGTCAGAAGACAGGAAGAGGGAAGATCTTTCTGGTCCAAAGTGCCTCCTCCTCCCTCAGCAGAGACCAGAGACCCAGGAGGCCCCAGCATTGACATCACAGGGAGCCTCAGCTTGGAGCACAGCCAGAGCAGCCTTGAGGTCAGGGGAGGTAGGAGGGGAGGTTCCCCAGTGTCCTGGAGAGGACTTTTATGTCCTAGGAGAGGCCTTGTGGCCTCAAAGTGGGTGTATTTTTATAGGTTTAGGATTTTACAATTATTTGCAGGCCCAGGAATTGGTGCTACTTAAGCTCACAGTCATAAACCTATATTAGATTTTTATTAGATTGTACTTACAGAGCAACTTTTGAAATGTTAAAGATAAAGGAACTTGTGTTTAAAATTTAAGACAGAGTGGGGGTGGGACAATCCTATGTGGTAGTTTAAATTCCTAAGCAGGAAGAGACAAATGACTGTGGCTTGACAGTTTACCATACAGTTTCCTAAAGTGATGTTTTATTGACTCCTGGTCCACCAGATGTCAATAGGTGCATCCAGAGGGGAAAATGAGTTTCCTGGCCCAGTGAGTTTGGAAACCAAGTTAAATAGGCTTTACTGCTGGAGGATTTGTCAGAGCCTTTAATGACCCTCCAAGGACACATACTGTGGACTTTCCAAATTTATTTGATCCCTCCTGGTAACATCTCCTGGAAGAGGGCTTGCTGAGTACTATCTGGATTGGGGAGATGCCCATCTCCAGATTCTCTTGTGATCAGATGATGCTGGTTGTTTTGGGCAAAGGGAGGAGCGTGTGAGTCAGATCCTCTTGGGCTCCTATTCAAGGACAGACATCTGGGTGCCACGTTAGGCTTACAGACTCGGTCTCGCTAAGCCCGGGAGCCACTGTCGGCAGGTGGTTCTGCCATGCCTGGGCTAGAGGAGCAGCATCAGCCACTCCAGAAATCCAAGACTGTCACAGCCAGAGGAACCCCAGGAGGTTCATTGTCCCTAGGACAAGGGGGAATATGATTTTGCAACCAAAGAAGAAAATGTCTTATCGATGTTCAATGGTGAGCGTGAGCTAGAGGAGAGGCTAGGGTTCAGTAGACGGGCCCCACCAGGGGCAGCTTCCTAAGCAATGGCCGCAAATCACTGAGTCCCATAGCCAGATGTTATCTGTGGGATGTTGGATGGTAACTAATGATTTATTGCTAATTAAGAATTAGCCTTCTTGGTGGGAAGACCCCCCAAGGCTGGGTCATAGGTAGGATGAGCTTATCTTAAAGCTCCTGGAGTAGGTGGCTGAGGTCCCCATTAGTAAGGGCCAGGCTCTGAGGGTGCAAACAGAAAAATGGGGTGAAGTCATCCCCCCGGGCTCACCTATGCTGGTGGTCAGCATAAGAAGGCAAACATTAGGATTGCTTATGAACTGACCCCAGGGAAATCCAAGCTGGCTATAGTCAGGCTTCAAGGCCCTAGAGAATAAACCAAGGCCAAGCCTAGCCACAGGGTGGAGACAACTTGTGATTCTGAGGTCCTGCAGGAGGACTGAGCCTGGCAGAGCTGTCCCTGTCCATAGCTTTTAAATGCCCCTCCATGGAGTGGGGTTTTGCCTCCACTGGGTGGGGCTAACCCTAGCAGAGACAGGGAGAGAGTTAGTGGGTGGAAGCAGGCACTGCCCACCTTCCCAAGACAGCCCCGTGTCCACATTGCCTCTAACAGCCTCCACTGCGTCTCTTCTGCATGTCCCCACCCCCAGCCAGCCTGCTGCCCCCTCACCAGGTTGCTCTGAGCGCTGGCCCCAGTGTGCTGTGTTGTACTAACAAAGCGACACCTAGCAGTTTCCAGGGGAAAGAAACCCAGCTGCATTTCCACCAAACCCAGATGAATAAAACACGCACCATTGACCCTGAATTACAGCTGGCTCCGCCTGTGCACCAGGAGAGTGGGTTGTAACGTGCATTCTTGTTTTATATTTTATCAGCCCGCATGGTCAGTAAAGGCAAAGAGGGGACTGGAAGCGAGGACAGAAAAGCAAAGGTAAGCTGAGGGTGCCGGGAACCTCTGATGTTGGTCAGGGTCATGGAGAGCTCGAGCTTTGTGTGTGCGATCACATACCATGTAGGGAGTGTTTGTCACTAGAGACCAACTATCACTTGAAGCACATTGTGTTTTTCTGCAAGGTTTTAAAAAATCCTGTCATTTATCAATTTTGATACTTGCACCAGAGAAGGACTGTCAGAAGGACTATCAATGACCTAGTACTCCTTAAATTGCTGTCTCCTCAGCATAGTTTGAATGAGGGTATGTTTGAATTTTCTGCAATAAAATTTGAGTCTTGCACATCTTACACTGGCCACTACAGATCTAGGCCATACATATACATGATACATAGAAAAGCATGAGGGCTGGGCACAGTGGTGCACACTTGTAAACCTAGCAGCTCAGGAGGCTGAGACAGGAGGATCGCAAGTTCAAAGCCAGCCTCAGCAACGGCGAGGCGCTAAGCAACTCAGTGAGACCCTGTCTCTACATAAAACACAAAATAGGGCTGGGGATGCGGCGCAGTGGTGGAGTGCCCCTGAGTTCAATCCCTGGTACCTACCCCCCCGCCAAAAAAAGAAAATGCATAAGTGGTCTCCAGCCAATGCAAGGGGTCTGGGTGAGCCCTGGAAGAAAAGAGCTAGAAGGCCCACAGGGAAGGAAATACTGAGCAGGATGCGGCCGGGCAGGGAAAGGCAGGCCAAGGAGGAGGAACATGGGACCAAAGTCCTGCAAGCAGAAGCGTAGTGGGCATAAGCAGCCTGGCTCGCTGCTGATCCTCTGTGCAGAGCTGACATGAGCTGGAAGGATAGTGGAGGAGAGAGACCTGATCCACTCCTTAAATAAAGTTGAGAAGCGAGAGTTGGTGTGTGTGGTAAACACCATGTTGCAATCTTGCCATAGTGGCAATTTGGGGTGACCCTGGTTGGTCTTCAACAAGCAATCCCAGGGACAGCAATGAGACGGCCCTCTTGCCACATGCCTGCATCCTGAACCCTGCCCATCCCTGTCAGGCTTTCGTTTTTCAGCTACAGTTTACCCCTTCAGTGACTTTGCATCCTTGAAAATACTCCAGAAGCTTGGTGCAGCTGCACAAAACTATAATCCCAGCCACTCAGGAAGCTGAAGCAGGAGGATCTCAAGTTCAAGGCCAACTTAGTCTCAAAGTGAAAAAAAAAGAAAAGAAAGGGGCTGGGGCCCCTCTTCTCCCAGAGAGGACCCACTCTCTCCCTTGAGAGAGTTCCTCTTTTCCCCTTTCCTATACCTTGTAATAAACTCATGCCTGTTACTCAAAAAAAAAGGAAGGAAGAAAAGAAAGGGAGGAGGGAGGGAGGAGAGAGGGAGAAAAGGGCTGAGGATGTTGCTCAGTGGTAGAGCACCCCTGAGTTCAACTGCCAGAATTGTAAAAATAAAAAGGGAAAAAAGAAAATATTCCCAAAATTGCTCTGTTGGATTTTCCTGGAAAATCCCACCTGGCCCTCAATAAAACCTATTTTAGAGCATAAAATTTCTCATGTAAATGCTCCCTTTGGGGTTGGGGGCGTAGCTCAGTGATAGAGTGCTTGCCTAGTATGCATAAGGCTATAGGTTCCATGCCCAGCACCACCAAAAAAAATCAAATGCTGCCTGGAACATCTGCAGTGTCATCAGGAGTGGAGCCTCACCGGGTCTCCAGATGCAGAAGGTGGCTTGAGTTGGGTAGCAAGTGTTGAGTGCTGCTGCTGGAAGTGCTAGCCCTATTGCAAATTAGGGGTCCCTATCACACAGACCCAGCCCAGGAAGGTAGGTGAGCACCCTGCAGGGACTTAGAGAGCCCTTGCCCTGTGCTTGAGGCAGTAACTGTCAATCATTTCCTGTTAGGGAGGGGCGGGGCTCGCAGCCTCAGCCTTCATCTCTTCTGCCCACACCAGTGCAAGGTCTCTGCCCTGGGGTTGCCGCAGTTGCAAGAGATCAGATCTGCTGCATACCTGGCCAAGTAGAACTGCCAGTTGAGAGGCTGGCCCTGGTGGGGAAGGAGGGGCTGCCAGTACCTACTCCAGGTTTGGCCCAGCCCCAAAGCCTCAGTCCTTGTTCCTCTGCCCTTTCCCTTGGGCTTTCCTTGCCAGGGCTGGCACAGAAGGCTTCAGCCACTGCAGCAGGGAACTCAAGGGTGAAAAAGAAACACCCGGGAAGTCCAGTGACACCTCTGTCCCGGATGCTGCTGTCACTACGACTCCCTCCCCCTAGGCGCCCTGACTTAGCTCTTGCTTTCATTCCTGAGGGTGTGGCCCCAAGAAGCAGTTAGGATAAACCAGGGGCGCCGGCCATCCATCAAGCCTGTCGTAGGCTCTTTCCTTAGGTGGAACATGCGAGAATTTACTTTGGCAATCTTGGAATTTGCCAGATAGGATTCGGATTCGTTTTATTTGAGATTCATTCAGAAAACGTGTGTGTGTGTGGGGGGGTGACCTCAGTGGTGTCAGGCACATCTCCATCGGTTGGAGCCAGGCTGTCCTCACTTAGGATTGTCCCTCCTATCTACTTGTTATCTTCTCTTTAAAAGTTCTGTCACACGTGAATTGAATAGCTGAATAATGTCCGTCACCCGTGGTCACGGGCTCATCTAGCTAGCCAGCTGACGATGACTCCGTGATACGGGAAGGTGGTCGCTTGTCTTTCCTCCTGATCAGGACGGACCAGGGCACCTGGTCCCAACAGCACAGGGCTCGCTGCTTTAAACACGCCTGCCTCTGCTCCTCGAGCCTCTGCCCTTGCTTTAGTCTGTCTCCCTCCCCCACGTGCTGACTTTCACTTTGGTTTTATTTGTGTTTATGTTTAAGACACCCACACTTCCTGCGCTAAAGCCTAAGAAACAGGCCTTGCCTTAGCCCCCAACGCCCCACTCCACGTAGCTCAGACCCTTTGATCAAACCCTCCAGCCCTGCCCTGCCCCGAGCCAGCCTCCTCTCCTAAACACATCTCTTCTGTCACACCCCAAATGGCAGTTTTGGAGCAGAGGAGATGAAGCTCAAGGTAAGGAAATGACCTTGGACAGAACCCGGCTGCCCTAGCAGGGCTTCCGGTGAACTTCCTCTTAGTTGTGGAGACCTTGTTTAGATAAACTCGGGCACTGACGCTCCACACAGAATAGTTAAAATGCTGCTGAAGAGGGAAGTGGCCTTGGGGCCCTGCTTCTCCTGTCCCCCTGCCTTGGCAGCAACGGCCCCTGAGGCCCTGGGGATCCTAGTTTAAAAGTCGCCCCTTGGTAGGTTGCTGTGCCCGTCCCTGGCTTTGGTAACGGAGTGGCCTCTGGATAGCCCTCAGCCTGTCCCACGGGCTCACTCCCTCCTGAGCCGGCGGATGCACTGTGGTCGGTTCTGGCTGCTTCTTGGGGCTCCTGTTAGGTGCAGCAGTCGCCGCCTGGAATCCAGACTCACAGCTGCAGACTGCCTGTGCTGGCTCTTGCTCCTGATCTTTGGCCAGGGTTCACCTGCCAACGGCCCTTAGCACACCAGAGACCTGAAGGTCGTTTGGGACAGAGCAGAACACGACTCGCTCTGTTTGGCATTCTTGGTCAGGTTCAACAAATAGTGTCTCCAGGAGCCTCTGGTGAAACCAACACGTCAGCCAGATACATCCATAGAGTCAGAAATGGGTGTCCTGTGGGCATTGCCTCCCAGTGTCCTGTCCACTGATCGACACTGAGTGGATGATGACCCTGGTCTTGCTATAAGCTCTATTGCCTTTTTTTCTTTTTCTTTTCTTTCGTTCTTTTTTGGTACCAAGGATTGAACTCAGGGGCACTCGACCACTGAGCCACATCCCCAGCCCTTTTTTGTGTTTTATGTAGAGACAGGGTCTCACTGAGTTGCTTAGCACCTTGCCGTTGCTGAGGCTGGCTTTGAACTCACGATCCTCCTGTCTCAGCCTCCTGAGCCGCTGGGATTACAGGTGTGCACCACCATGCCCGGCTCTATTTCCTTTTATAAAATAACGTCAGTAGGCCATTGCTGATAACTAATGCAAATAATTCCCCTGAGAGGAAATGGCAACTCTGGTGCTTTGGCGCTGGGGTGGGGCTGTGGAGCCATGTGCCCAGCAAACCCTTGAGGTTGTGGGACACAGTCGTTGCATCCAGAAGGCAAAGGGCCACCCACTTTCACCTCCTTGGGGGCGGCCTTGACTCAGTGACAGTCACCTTCCCCGTTGGTGAAAACCACTTTACCCTGATTCCATTTACAGGGGGCTGATAGTAAAACCGGAACAAAGATCGCCACACCCCGGGGAGCAGCCCCTCCAGGCCAGAAAGGCACTGCCAATGCCACCAGGATTCCAGCCAAAACCACACCCAGCCCAAAGACACCGCCCGGCACTGGTAAGAAGAATGTTCTCTTGAGTCCTGCTCAGAGGAAGCTCCCAGAAGGTACAGTCCTCTCTCAGGACGCCACTGACAATAACTCCTGGCAGCTGAGCAAGGCTTGCAGTTTGCTAAGCACTGGAATGTTCGTCTTCTTTGTAATCCTTTCAGCAGTCTCCCGGGGTGGACACTGAATCCTCACTTTTAATCAGTGAATAAACGGAGGCTCTGAGACTTTGCTTGGCTACGTCTAACCAGCTCACTTTAAGCATGAGGAAAGCACAGTCACATGGCTGGTTAAGGGGCTTCTCTGTCTCCAAATCCAGGGTTCTGGGGAGGTAGCCCCGGCTGACAGTGTTTTCAGGCCCCAAATGGGGCATGTAGCACTGTCTCTCTGGAGACGGCAGCAGTATGGACAGGTCACTCTGGGTGACCTCACACAGGGCTTGGCCCTGCGCAGCCTCACTCACTGGGGATGTTAGGAATCTTCTGGCAAAACCCAAGGGTCTCAGCTGAGCAGTGGCTCCTGTGAGCAAAACCCAGCCAGTGTTGGATACCTGCCAATCGAGCAGGTCATGTGCAGCTGTTAGGAATGGCAGCCCTCTTGGTGGCCTGGTGACCTGTTCCCAGCACGTGGGTTTAGATGCTGTACAACTTAGAGGGGTGTGGCCTGCGTTTGCTTCTGGGGGACACTCAGGAGGTCTATGGCTCTTGGTGCTGCTGTAGTGGAGGCCTGGCCTGTCTCACGGTGTCCCCGCTTGCCCAGCCTGTGGTGGCCCTCACAGCGCGTTTGACACTGCATGCTCCTGACCCGGCATTGCCCCTGGTGTGCGAGAAGGTGGGCTGCTGGTTTAGGGCAGTGGGCTTCGTTTTCACCCAGTGTTTTCTCATCCCGGATTTCCCTCACACACTTATGATGGGGGAGGATTAACAGTTTCTAGTGGGATTTTCATCCGATCTTGAGCCTGGTGCATCTCTTGGCTTTGTGCCAGTTGCTTCACCTCTTGCAGCGTGGGCCCGGGGCGTGCCTTGCTCTACAGCTCTCACTTGTTCTTAGGTGGCCGCCTGCAGGTGGACACCTCTTCCCTGCTCGGCCCTGGACTTGGTTTCCAGCCCCCTGTGCCTGCTTCCTGCCTCCCTGTCCTGGGCCAGATGGGCAGCCCGGCTGCGACATGAAGACCACCTTCAGACCCTTTAAGCCTGATTATAACGAAGCCGTCTGTGGCTTTTTCTTTTTAAGCTTCCAAGCAAGTGCAGAGAAAACCACCCCCTGCAGGGGCAAAGTCTGAGAGAGGTAAATCTGGGCCTGCTTCCCTGGGTGGGCAGGCCCCTCCGGGCATGTCTGCTGCCTGGGGCTTGTTTGCAGGGCTGGGAGAAGCTGGCAGGCTCCCCAGCAAGCCCAAGGGCTGCTTCTCTTCTGTGTGGTTTGTGCAGCGTGTCTGTCTGGTGGACTCTCAAACACTCCCTGTTCTCATTGCTTCAGGGACAAGGGCTGTAAGGGTGAGGAGTGGGGAGGATGTGCCACGAGGCATTTGGGGTGCTGGTTCCTAATCAGGGTTTAGGTAAGAAATTCCCTCTGGCATTATTGAAGGTGAGTTCTGTGAGCACCACAGCTGTGCCGGACACTGCCTGTTAGGGCATCCCAACCTCAAGACTGCCTTATATTGGCCAGCGTATGATGCCTGTAATTCCAATGACTGGGGAGGCTGAGGCAGGAGGATAGCGAGTTTGAGGCCAGCCTCAGCAATTTAATGAGGCTCTAAACAACTTAGCAAGACCAAGTCTCAAAATAAAAAAATAAAAAGGACTGGGAATGTGGCTCAGTGGTTAAGCACCCCTAGGTTCAATCCTTGGTATTAAATTAAAAAAAAAAAAAAAAAAAGACTATCTTGTGGGCTCTCATCTCTCTTCCCAGGCTTAGGGAGAGTAAATTGACCTTCCTAGAGTCATTCCGCAAGAGATGACATTTCTCAAGTGGCCACAACCAGGTCTCCTGTGTCCCTGGAGATAGGAAGGTAGAGGCTGAGCCTGGAGTGGAGGCCCATTTGGTATTTCCTTCTAGGGAAAAGGAGCAAAGGCTTTACTTGTCCTGTTGCCCCAGCACGTGACCACTCTAGGGACATCAGAGACATGGGAATTCAAACTCTGACCCCTGAGGCGCTTGCTCTTCACTGACGAGCAGTGGTGGACGCACTGCACAGGGCTGCAGATCACAGCACTTGCTGCAGATGATGCCCGGCCTGGCTGGGGTGGGAGTTAGCAAAGCCGGTTTGCCAGCCTCAGCCTGGAGGTTTTGCGCTGTCAGAGCTGGTGGGGCCTGGCAATCTGCATTCTGCAGGTCTCACTTCCTCCTCAAACGCTCCAGAGATTTGCCAAAGGGAAAGAATAAAATATAAATAAAAACTCCCAGCTGGGCACGGTGGTGCAAGCCTGTAATCCCAGCACTTAGGGAGGCTGAGACAGGAGAATCGCGAGTTCAAAGCCAGCCTCAGCAACGGCGAGGCGCTAAGCAACTCAGTGAGACCCTGTCTCTACATAAAACACAAAATAGGGCTGGGGATGTGGCTCAGTGGTCAAGTGCCCCTGAATTCAATCCCCAGTACCAAAAAAAAAAACTCCCAGAGATTCTGACGTGGGGTTCCCAGGGCCCCACTTTGAGAAACACTGACCGTAACAGAATGGCAAACACAGGAGGCGTAACTGGGGTGCGGGAGTGCAGTCACAGGAACACATTTAGGGGTGGAGGACTCCCAGACGTGGGAGGGACGGAGTCTGCTGGCAAGCAGAGGTCCCAGCAGCCTTCCTGCAGAGCTGGTGCCTGCCTGGTGCTTGGAAAGGTGTCTGGCACTAGCCCCGTGCAGGTGTGGGGGATGGGCATTCTCGAGGAGCCAACAGCCAGCAGGACCCGGTGGTGGGAAGAGGCTGGGCTTGCTCCGCAGGCTTGGGCAGCTAGCCAGACAGTGGACATGTGGTTCCAGAGCCAGGGAAGGGGATAGGAGCCCTGGAGTTGGACTGGGTGGGTAAAGAGCCAACTGGCTCTGGGCTTGAGGGCAGCAGCAGGGTCCTGTTATTGTGTCACCCTTAGGCAGGGTAAGGGCCACTCTAGTGTGAATTTTGCAAAGCATTTTTACATATGACTTCCACCTGCAGCCTTCCTCCCTGCAGGCTCCATAATCCCTTCCATCTCCAATCTGAGGCCTCTGAGTTCAGAGAGGGGTAGTGACTTGCCTGAGACCACACAGCTAGTTGGAGCCCAAACCTTGGCCCCAGGGCCATGGCAGGAGATACTGGGTATTGGGATATTGATGAACATTCCGTTGCTTTCCTGGGGAATGGTCTCACCGTCCCTAAGTGACAAGGCCAGCAGCAGAAGATGCTTCTCCAGCAGTGGACTCCAGGGCTCCTCCTGGTGGGGCAGCTGAACTCTCAACCTTGTTCCCACCTGCCTGTTCCTGTCCTGAGCCTGGCGGTGGGCCCCCACGGCGGCAGCCCCAGGGCCTTTGCTGACCCCCTCCCCTTAGCCTCCCTGCCTTCCTCTCCCCCAGGTGAACCAGCAAAATCTGGGGACCGCAGCGGCTACAGCAGCCCCGGCTCTCCAGGCACCCCCGGCAGCCGTTCCCGCACCCCGTCCCTGCCAACGCCACCCACCCGAGAGCCCAAGAAGGTGGCAGTGGTCCGCACTCCACCCAAGTCACCGTCTTCCACCAAGAGCCGCCTGCAGACTGCCCCCGTGCCCATGCCAGACCTGAAGAACGTCAGGTCCAAGATCGGCTCCACCGAAAACCTGAAGCACCAGCCAGGAGGTGGGAAGGTAAGGGTGTGCGTGCTGCCTGTGCGTGGGGGATGGTGCCCCAGGCAGACGTGGTGGTTCCTGCCACCAGCCTGGCTCAGCTGCCACCCCTCCCAGCGCACCTAACCCCACCGTGACCTCTTTATCAGGTCCCCTTCAAGCCGTGGTTCCTCCCTTGCTCCTGGCAGTCCCTGCAGATCAGACCGAGAGTTCAGGGCTGTATCCAGGGGCCTGCAGTTCTCAAGGTGGGGGTGCCCACAGTGGTGCCTACGCCACCGTTCAGAACGTGGCACCCATCCAAAGGTGATAGCTGGCATCCATGGTTTCTCTTTAATCCTTGGTTCTGGGGAAATTTGGGACTCCATTTGGAAGATGGATCCTTCCGGGGTTAAGAGAGCATCACAGAATTTTCAGACGTCCTAAAAGTGGAGAGATGGGCGTTGAGGGCCTGAGGCAGGACGGGACCAGCCAGACCCCCTTCCTCTGCTTGTCCCTCTTCCCCCTTGTGAGGCAGTTAACAGTGGAGATGTATTTCCTCCCAGTTCTGGAGGCTACAGGCCTCAGCGTGTCCGGAGGGCTGGCTTCTGAGGCCTGTCCTCAGCTGGCAGATGGCCACCTCCCCGGTGCTTGCTCAGTCTTCCCTTCGTGTGCACACCGTCATCTCCTCTGCTAAGGACACCAGTCTTGTTGGATTAGGACCTCCTGTGGACTTGTCAGCTCCTTAAAGGGGCTACCTCCAAGTACAGTCACATTCTGAGATTCTGGAGTTCAGGACGTCAACATATGGATTTGTGGGGGACACAGTTCAGCCCAGAACACCCCTCCTCTCCCAGCACCGAGAGGGACGAAGAAGGGAGAAGAGGAGACCCGTGTGGGTGTGGAGGACCACCTCTCCACCTGCGCCCCATGCTCTGGGCCTCTGGGTCCAGCACTCCTGGGGCCTCCTGGGGGCTGAGCAAGCTCCTCAGGACCCTGGGCCGGTGCTTCCCTTCCAGTTGGGACAGCTCACCTCCCACCTGGCGGGTGCCCTGGGCACCTGCCTCACCTGAGGCCCGGAACTTTCCTCCTGTTGGTCTTTCAGTCATCGGAGCCTGCCTGGTGGGGCAGCCCCTGGGGGCCACCTGCCTGGCAATCTCGCCGTCCCCTCCAGGCTGGAGGCTGGAGGCTGGCCGTGGGTCCAGTGCTGGGCCTCGACATCACTGCGGCTTGGTCCTGGGTCTGTGTCGGTGGCGCTGGCCTGCTCGCTCCGGAGATGCCCGGCTCCTTCGGAAGGGGCCCTGGGGGTTGACTTCTGACCCCTGGGAAGCGGCGTCTGGAGCGGGCAGATGGTTTCCCTGGGCCCTGCGGTGGCCGCGTGGCCGCTGCCTTGACACCACAGGGGGACTGTGTGCTTCCATTTGGAACAAGGAAAGCAGACTTGCGAGGGAGTCAGAGCCTGCCTCCCCGCTGAGGCCAGCACACCCTGGCTTCCCACTCCGTGCGCCCACACGGACCCCCACAAAAGTGCGTGGACACGGAGATGCGTCCTCCCGGGTAGAAAAGGACAGGTGGTGCCAGGAGGATGTGACCAGCACCAGGCCCTGCACGGAGCCCCTCTAGCCAAGGACGGGATAGATGTCAGCTCACGCAGGTCCCTGGAGCAGCTCGCGGCTCCTGGGACTCGGGAGGGAGTTGAGGAAGTGCGGCTCTCTGTTGATGGCGGTCTCCTGCCCCCGCCACTAACCCGAGTTGGATCAAAGGTCCTGCCTCTCCCCACTCAGGCTCGCGTGTGGCTTTTAAAAAAAGATATGGCCCTGGGGAAGTATCAGGGGTACAGCGCTTGCCTAGCACATGTGAGGCACTGGGTTCGAATCTCAGCACTGCAAATAAATGAAATAAAGGTCCATAGACAACTAAAAAAATAAAAGAGAAAAGACAAGACACCTGTAATCCCAGTGACTCTGGAGCTGAGCAGGAAAATAACAAATCTCTCAGTAACTTAGCAAGATCCACTCTCCAAATCAAATAAATGATAAAAAGGGCTGGGGGTGTGGCTCAGTGGCAGAGAACTTGCCTCGCAAGTGTGAGGCCCTGGGTTCCATCCCCAGTACTGCAGAGAGAGAGAGAGGGAGAGGGAGAGAGAGAAGAAGAAAAAAAGGTTCATTGGGACCTCATGGCCCAGTGGCCCTGTGGAGTAGCTCCAGGCCACCACGAGGCTCTGTCCAGCATGAGTGCCCCCAGCTGCTGTCCACACTTCCATCTCAGGCTCCCTCATCTCTAATAATCCCAAGAGGCTCCATCTCAGGACCCCAGTGACTGTCACTCTCCAGGGTTCCTGACCCCGGGGCTGTTTGACGCCCTGAGTGGCTTTCCTGCCCTCTCATCCAGCCCTGACAGCCCACTTCAGCCACCCAGACTGCGATCCAGATACTCCACGTCTTCTCATGACGTGTGGCAGGTACCCCTCCTCCTATCCTGCCCCCCATCCCGAGTCTATACCAGCCTCGCCATGACCTGGCTCCGTCCTTCCACCCCACCACTGCTGTTCCAGCCTCCCTGTGCCCATCTGGGAGGGACCTTGGCTCCACCAGGACTGTGCCCATGACCTCCCCTCCTCACACCCACAGTCTGCTGCTTCTCCTCCAGATTTGGGCCTTGGGCCTGCCGTCTGCCCCCACCACACACACAGCCTCCCCTAGCGTCCCCTTGCTTTCCCCTGTGTCCTGCTGGGCTTGGGACACTCTGCTCAGTTTCCTTGCCCTTCCCTCTGACATCTCCCCTTCCCTCAAGCCAAGCTCAGATGCCATCTACTCCAAAAAGTCTTCCTGGATTCTCTCTGCCTTCTGGGCCATAGCTGAGGCTGGAGGCTGAGTCTCATGGCCATTCAGGTGGCAATTACTCCCAGAATGGAGGACCGTATAACTCAGCACCTCTAAGCCAGCAGAGGATTCAGGCTGAGAGAGGCAGAAGCTGCAGCTTGGTGTGGAGGCCAGTTCCCCAGCCAGCCCTGGTTCATGAGGTTGGCTGGGAAGATTGGGATGCTGGGGACCCCTTGGCCCCATTCTTGCAGCTTTGCTGAGAGCAGCCGGGATAGGGATGAACAGGAAGACAGATGTCCATGAAAGAGGCCCCAACCTGTCCTTGCACCCTGGGGCATCTGGGCAGAGGTGCCACATCCACGTCCACTGGAAGGGCCTTTTAGGGCAGAACTGTGAGAAGTGACAGAGGAGCAGCAACAGCCTGTGTCATGTCCCATGAAGCCTAAAGACTGAAACAAAGATGACCTCGGCCACAGTGACAGAGATCAACACCGGGACCTGCAGGGAAAACGGAAAGGCTGGCAGATAAGCTCAGGCCTCCTCCTCCCGGGACTGGGCTGGTGGTTCGGAGTTGCACTGAGATCTGAGTTCCAGGGTCCACATGCAGCGGGTGCTCAATAAAGGCTGGGCTACAAAGAGACAAAGCTATGAGCATCTGAAGAACAGGGCAGACCCCGGCGGACGCGCTCACCTGAAGAAGGGTGGAGGCCCCATTTGTGAGCGGCAGACACGGACCCCAGACCCACTTATGTCATTGATTGTTAAGGGTACAACGTCTATTTTTCTCCTTTGGGTTTTTTCTGTTTTCAAATTCAACAAACATGTATTGCTTTAAGAGTCCAAAACCAAGTTATTTTTAAAGGGAAGTGCAGAGGATCAGGGCTGCCCCAGAGAACTGAGTGGGTAGACTCAAGGCAGGGTTGGGGGAGGGGGAGCAGGGTGGGGCTGGAGAGCCACTCAGGGATTTTTTTATTTTTGGTACCAAGGATTGAACTCAGGGGCACTCAACCACTGAGCCACATCCCCAGCCCTATTTTGTGTTTTATGTAGAGACAGAGTCTCACTGAGTTGCTTAGCACCTCACTTTTGCTGAAGCTGGCTTTGAACTCACAATTCTCCTGTCTCAGCCTCCCTAAGTGCTGGGATTACAGGCATGCGCCACTGCGCCGGCTTTTAGGGATTCTTTTAAACGGCTAGTGCCTGAGCCCCCACAGACTTGCTGTGATCTTGGGGTGGGCCTTACCAGGTGTCTCCACTGGATAGACCAGGCTGAGACCTGGTGTCCCCAAATTCTTACCTGCTGACCTCAGGTCTTGATCCCAACTTCTGGGGCCGCTTGTACAGGCTGGATCTGGTTACTAATTGTCCTATTCTGGTCACCACTCTGTCCCCATTTGCAGATTCTGTGTACCTGGTTCCTTGGTCAGCTCAGACCCGGCCACTGCTCAACCCTTGGGAGCTGGCCCCAACCCTGTGTGGGCCCTGGGGGTAGGGGCCTGGGATGGATTAAAACTGTCCACTGTGGTCATGGGCAATGGGATGTCTGTGTCCTTGTGTCCTGGTGAGGGTGTCCATCGGTGCAGTCCAATGCCACAAGGGAAGGTTCCCAGTTCTCACAGTTCAATCCTACCAAATCAGTGACTTGCCGAAGGGCCTCCTGCACCTACCTCTGGACTAGACCGGAGCCTTGGTCAGGTCACCTTGAAGTCTTTGTGTCTCTGTGGCCTCCAGATAGAACCCGATCCACAGGAAGAGCTGTGTGTGTACATCTTAGAAACAAAACCTGAGATTCAGAAAAAATGGTAAGCACAAAAAATATGCATTTATTGATAATTACAAAACAAAAAATCAACTTAAATGTCTCTAATAATGAGATAATTGATACTATAAAATATTATGAAACCATTAAAAAGGATTTTTGAATACATTTAATAATTATAAAATTAACAATTGTTATACTAATAAATGGATAAAAGTGTATAAATCATGCAGGCAATGCCTGTGATCTACAGAAAAAATAGAACAGAAGCATAACCAGGCATGCTGGACACACCTCGACTCAGCTACTCGGGAGGCGGAGGCAGGAGGATCACAAGTTTGAATCTAGCCTGGGCAATTTAGTAAGACCACCTTAAAATAGAAATTTTAAAAAGGGCTGGGGATGTAGTTCAGCGTAGAGCACTTGTCTAGCATGTGGGAGGCTCTGGGTTCAATCCCTAGTATTGCAGAAGTAAAACATAATAAAAAAAATGAGCATAGAAGAAAGTCTGAAAGGAAATATGACAAATAGTGACTCATAGGGATTGTGAATCAGTCTCTTTTTTGTGTTTTTCCTTTCCCAATTTTCTACAATGAAAATATTTATCATCTGAAGAAAGACTTCTAGAAATTCGGTTGTAACTGGAGACATTAAATAATAGTAGACGAGAGTAAAGTAAAAGACAAGGAAGCCGTGTGCAGTGGCTACACCTGTCAGCTCAGCAACCTGGGAGGCTGAGGTATGAAGATTGCAAGTTGGAGGCCAGCCTCCACAACTTAGTGAGACCTTGTCTCAAAATAAGAAGGGCTGGGGTGTAGCTCAGTGGTAGAGCACTTGCCTAACATGCTTGATGTCCTGGATTCCATCCCCAGCACTACAAAATAAGTGAATAAGTAAATATATACATACATACATGCAGGAAGTCCACATAATTGAAAAGGGAAGTTAACAGTAAATATCAAGAATTAAACTATACAACAGGGATCTGCCTGTTGTTATGAGTTCAAATATTATGCCAATAATCTATGTAGGTCATAAAGAAAAATACCTATAAATATATAATTTTTATTAAATTTTTTTTTGTTGTAGACGGACGCAATATCTTTATTTTATTTATTTTTTTATGTGGTGCTGAGGATCAAACCCAGTGCCTCATGCATGCGACCCCAGTGCCTCATGCATGCGAGGCAAGTGCTCTACCATTGAGCCACAATCCCAGCCCACCTATAAATATTTTTAAGCCACACACAAAAATAATAAATCTAGTAAATAAGACAAAAAATTAATTTTTAAAAAAGTAAAACAAACCACATAGGTAGAAATATAGAGAGACATAAATTGAAGTTTTTTCTTTTTCTAAACCAGAACTTAATTGAGTATCTCCAACATTATCATAAGTACTTGGAAATTTAAAACTTTTTGTCACTGATTGTTCGTGTCTGATCATGGAGGTGGCCTGAGTGGCCCTGAGCAGATGGAACTAAACTCACTACCTCTGAGGACGTCCAAGTCCTCAGGACTTGGCAGGACAGCACCAGGGAGCATGGGAAGGTCAGAAACTTCCAGAGCCATAGGGCTTTGATGGGCTTGAGATGCAATGTTCCAGGGAGCCACAAGGTGGCGATGGAGCGCTGCGAACGTCCTTCATTCTTGGACCCACCCACTGTGGCTGTTTATTCTCTGCAACTGTGTTGATTTGTTTTTCTCCCTTTAAATCTTCTCCTTCCCCTATCCTGGGTCTCTTTCTCTCTACCGCTCACCTCTGCGCATCTCCTTCTGATCTGTTTCTCTCTCTTTTTCCACCCCTTTGCATTCCATGCATTCACCAACTGACGACCAGGGAGAACAGTGTTTTGAATGTATTACATTTATGAACAAAGTTCCGGTTGTCACTTTTACAAGCATACTTGCAGAATATGTATGTGGAATAAAGAGAGTGAATTTGAACCTAGGGCAGTTTGCCTCTGCTGGATTAGGGCTGGGAGTCAGGTGGCTTTGAACTGAGGATTTCAGAGGCCCCACAGTGAGCAAAGGACAGAGCCAGGCTGTCCCCAGGGCCCTTCTAACCCTGAGTCCCCCTGGTCCTCACGTCCTATACATGTGTGCTTCTGAAACATCCTGTGTAAATGAAAGCATCTTAAAGGAGCCGGGGGCAGTCAGTGTTGAGGATGGAGTGCCAAGAATTCCAAGGGAGACTCTCCTGTTCGTTGATCTCTGCTTTGGCCAGTGGACTTGACAGGAGATGGACAGGTTTTTCTAGGTCAGTTTCTAGGGTATTCACCTTGGACTTGAAGACAAGGTTTGCTGCAGGCATCCACTGCATAGCCTGGGTTAACTTCCCACTGGTACAGGGACGTGCCCTCCAGCCCAGCAAGCATGGAACAGTGCTGGGGACAGGCCCCCAGGCGGACCTGAACATCCTGGGGGAGCTGGAGGGTTGGGGCCAGAGAGAAAACAACCTCAAGAGATCTGAGCCCAGACAGAACCAGATCAAGGCCTGCTGAGGGTTGGGACAGCTTGGGTTTTCCCGGATATGGACTAAACTGGGTGGACCCACCCCAGCCCCCACCCCATTGCAGTCTCTCTTCCAGGGTCACACTGTGACCAAACACGTCGTCCCCTACCCCACCCCACCTCCTGACTAGGAGTCCCTGGGATCAAACTTCAGAGCTTCTACAACATTGTTCTCTCTTACTTCCAGTGTCCAGACAGGCTGAGGCACAATGTCCATGTTGCTCCAGCTGAGAAATTAAATTTGATTCCAGTTTCATAATACCAGCCATTACTGCTCTTTCTTCCTTCTGTAAATCTAAGATTCTATAAAGAGTGTTGACTTAATGTGACAACTAACAGTAATTCAGGTCTGCTTTGTAAATATCCTTGGGTCTATAGCCAAAGCCCACAAAAGTTTGTTGCTTATTTTTGTGGGGTTGGAACAAGAAAACCACATTGGGAAAAAAATTTTTTTCTATGTATGTTGCAGACCTTGTATTATTGCTTAATGTCCTTTCATTCATTTGATTAGTTTCTTTTGTGGATCAGTACAGAAAACAAAGTTATCTTCCTCGAAAAACTGGTTTTGTCAAATAGAAGTGTTATGTAACCCATCATATTTCCCTTTTTGACTTGGCTTCCAGGAAGCTCAGAGCTAAGTGTAATAATCACTCTTATAATTGTGAATCTGGATGACGTCCCCTTTTCACATTATCCTTTAAATTTTCTTCTTTTATTATTGAGTATGTGTTCTCTAATCCTGTTGTTCCCACCCTTTTGAAAGCATGCAAATCTGCTTCTAGGACTTATCCAATGAAAAGAATAATAAATGATCCCCAAAGGGGGTATTCACATGGGACCCCTTAGCATCTGAGGGGGGCAGGAACTCATTCAAAGACATTGTGCAGTGGGTGACAGTGACTCTTTAAGAAGCAGCTCAGGAAACTGCCCCCTACCTATTCCCCACCATGAGTCTGGGGGGAACACTGTCAGCATCTCCCCCCTGGCAGGAGGGCAGTTCCTTGCCCACCTAGAGAGGGTGCTGTTAATAGCCTCCAGGACAGGCCACATGAAACTTCTGTCCCAAGGATGCCTGGACCTAGGTTTCCATATGGCTTCTGCCACTGACTCGATTTTATTATTATTATTATTATTATTATTATTTGTACCAAGGATTGAACCCAGGGGTGCTTAACCACTGAGCCACATCCCAGCCCTTTGTTATATTTTGTTTAGAGACAGGGTCTCACTGAGTTGCTGAGACTGGCCTTGAACTTGCACTCCTCCTGCCTCAGCCTCCTGAGCCACTGGGATTACAGGCATATGCCACCACCCCTGGCTCTGCCACTGGCTTCAGAGAGACCAACCTGAGACTCTCCTTTGATGGCCTTCCTGTCTGTAAACAAGGGCTGTGGTGGGCGAGAAAGGAACATGGAGTTAGGTATTTATCCAACTCTACATTTACATTTAACAGCAGAGAAGAAATTATACAGGAAGAATTTGAGTAGATCAAAATGTAAGCATTTGTGCGTCAGGAAAACATCTGAGTGTTGCTGGCACCTGCCAACAACAAGGGGTGAAGGGCAACGTCAGTAGGAAAGAAATGCAGAATCAGCCCGGAGTGTTGTCATTTAGTTTGGTCAAAGAAGCAGAACAATTTTCATGACCTTGCATTATAATTACCACTTGGAGATATTCCAAGGTGACAGGAGTAACAATAGCCCCTATTTATTGGGTGGTTGATAAGTGCCAGGCCCTGTTTTCAAGGAGTTAACTGACTTCATTGCACTAGTATCCCCATTTTACAGATGGGGCAGCTGAGGCACAGAGGGGTTAAACTAGAAGGTATCCAAGGTAAGCCACCGAACTGGGATTCAAACCCAGGCTTTGGCTGTCAGCCCATGCCCTTAACCCAGAAGGGCATGTCCCTGCCTGGAAATTATCAAGTAGGTAAGAGCCAAGACAATGTTTTAAATACCCAGTGCTCGCTTTCTCAACAGTAGGTCCAGGGAAAATTAATCCTTTTAGAAAGCCATTTGGAAAGTTGTATTAAGGGTTTTTAGAATATTTATAACTTTGACCCACAAATCCTATTTCTAGGACTCTATGCTATGAAAATAATTCATAATATGGAAAAAATCCTTGCAGAGAGATGTTCACAGGAGAGAGTTTATATTACTTAAACTGGAATCAATGCGAATCAGTGTGTGGACAGCATGGGAACAGCAATCACAGAATGAAACAGGATGTGATATTTAAACCCATGCTTGTAGCATACCCTGTGGTCCCGGAGACGTGGGAGACAGAGGCAGGAGGATATCTTGAGCCCAGGAGTTCCAGGCCAGCCTGGGCAACACAGTGAGACCTCTTCTCCAAAGAAAGAAAAAAGCCGGGTGCGGTGGGGCACTCCTGTAATCCCAGCACTTAGGGAGGCTGAGACAGGAGAATCCCGAGTTCAAAGCCAGCCTCAGCAATGACGAGGCGCTAAGCAACTCAGTGAGACCCTGTCTCTACATAAAACACAAAATAGGGCTGGGGATGTGGCTCAGTGGTCGAGTGCCCCTGAGTTCAATCCTTGGTACCAAAAAAAAAAAAAAAAAAAGGAAAACAAAATAAAGAGATAGTTAGATATGTAATTCCAAAGTTTTAGGACTCAGGCCATTAAAATTAAGAAAAAAACAGGATGGGTTAGAGAGAGACCAGGTGGGAGCCCAGACCCTGACCCCGACACAGCCCCGACCACAGCCTGTCCTAAGTATTCACAAAGGTGCCAACTGCAGACTGGGTTTCGTTTTCAAGTTTTCCGAAACCAGCTTGGCACTGCTGGCTCGTCATTAGGAGCGCCAGCCTGTGATTATTGACATCTGTGATTAATAAAAAACCAGGGCGCACTGTTGCCACACGCGGAGCTCCTGGGGAAAGACACCTGGGAGGAAGGTGGCGCAGCAGGCAGGGTTGAGTTTCAGTTCTCCTGAAACCCCGCTAGCCTATTTCAGTTTTTAGGCAAATTGGGTAAAAATCGTCCCTTACCAAAGTGATGTCCCCACCCTTTCTCTCCACGGTCAACAAAGAAACAGCTCCTGGAAATGCACTTTCGGCCCCACGGGGCCACACCTGGTCCGGAACAGCTGAGAACAGACCACACAGAGACGTTCGCTCAGTCTCCTGTAGGCGCCTGGTGGGAGGAGCGACAGGCAGGTACAGGGGCCTCCCGGAGGGTGCCTCTACCCAGGCCACCCAGAGGCCAGCGCTTCTCAGATTTGGCTTGGGAAATTCTCTAGGGGCATTTCCCGAAGTGCAGTGACTTGAGCCAGTCTCCTCCAGAGGACCCCGATCCTAGGTCAGGGATGGGATCTGGGGTTTTCTTCCAAAGAAAATCGCGGGGTGCACGCAGTCTCTGGACGTCGGGCAGCTCGGGAGCGCTGCGTGGACAAGCTCACGGGGCTTTTTGTTGACTTGTTTACGGGTGTGACTGGGCGCGCTTTCTACTCCAGACCAATCCGCTGAACCCCATCTCTGATTTACTCAGGACCCCGCCGGCTCCACAGAACCCTTTTGTAAAGCCTCCCGGGAGGGTCTGTTTTGCAATCCTAGGTCGTGGAGCTCAATTCCGGGGCGGGCCTTGCAGCAGCCCCCTCTTCCCTGGCTCCCGGAGATCCGTCCCTCGGGAGGGGTGGCTCTGGCCTGCTCCCCGCCCCCGCTCCCGCTCCCGCCGCCTTGCGGGGAGCGCCTGGCGCCTTCCTCCCGTCCTCCGGGAGGTCAGGAAGCCTGTGTCCGCGCGGAGCGGAGGGATCTGGGTGTGGTGTGTCACTCATCCTTTTTTCTGGCTATCAAAGGTGCAGATAATTAATAAGAAGCTGGATCTTAGCAACGTCCAGTCCAAGTGTGGCTCAAAGGATAATATCAAACACGTCCCGGGCGGCGGCAGTGTGAGTACCTGCACACGTCCCACGCCCCGCTGTGTGTGCGCTGCGCTCCTCAGAAGCGGCATGAGCGTCTCGACCTGTAAAACATTGCACAGAATAAATCATCTCAGGCTCGGGATCTCCCCGTGTCCCCCAGGAAAATGCAGCCCAGGGTCTCCAAATCCTAACACTTGTCTCCAGCGTTCCAGATCCCTCTTCATGTTCCAGGAGGGGCCCCCCCAGCTTGTGAGGGCCATGAGGGACGAATAGGGAAGGTTCGCTGGACTGGGTGGCCCTCGCCTATGACTCCAGCTTCTCAGGAGGCTGAGGCAGGAGGATCTTAGGTTGGAGGCCAGCCTTGGCAACTTCACAAGACCCTGTCTCAAAATAAAAATAAAAAGCACTGGGGATGTGACTCAGTGGTAGAACACTTGCCTAGCAAGCGTGAGACCCTGGGTCCCATCCCCAGTACCACCAACCGAGTGAAAATGAGAACAGGGAAGGTGACTGATCCCCTCTCTGGCCCCTCCCTAGGAAGCTGGGTCCCCACAGTGTGATGCCCATCATGGCCCCCACTCACTGCCCAGACCCTGTCCCCAGGAGTCCCACAGCCCATTTGGGCTGAAGATGGTAGGTAGCACCTGAGCCTGGGCTGTGTCACCTCCTCCCCCATCAGCTGGGCAGTTTCACTTTAGGTGGTTCCACTGTGGGCAGATGGCCCGTTTGTTCTGACAAGTGGACACAGAGGCCTCCCATCCTGCCTCAAAGGCAAGAGGGTCCAGACTGCCCACTGGCTGTCTGCATTTTCTGGGAGGAGCCAATTCCTAAGCCTCTCAGCTTAGCTTTAAACCCAGCTCCATCTTCAGGCAGGGACTCCAGAGGCAAAGAGCCAAAGGCAAGTACCACAGGTGGTCCTGCCTGCACTCATTTGACCATTTGATGGAGAACTGCTCTTTGGGCCCTTCTAAATGTGGCTTCCTCCAAACGCCCCTGGGGACACTTGTACCCTCAGTAGGTGTGTCCCTGTGGGATAAGGGACTCAGGTCCTCACTTCCCATCTGCCCCCTCTATGGGGTCAGAGACACTGTCACCCTCCTGGCTGGCCCTTGACTTGACAACTAGGCAGCCTGTCAAACTCCTGTCCCCTCTCCCCAGCTGCCGGCTCATTCCCCAAACCTACCCCTGGGGAGCTGGAGTTTTGAGATCCTTGCGGCCCACCCCCTCCCGAGGGGCTTGGTCTCTGGGGGAAGCACCTTGCTTTTGGTCGGCAGTACCACCTGACTACTGGAGCCCCCAGGAAGGCCCTCCCTCCAGTCCGTCCAGCCCAGAGGGTTTATTCTTGCAATGTGCTGCACCCCCATCTGCCCCAGCACCTGGACCCCGCCTCCTGCCTCTGAGGCCTCTGTGGCTGCGCATGGGGCTTCACTAACGCTTCCTCACCAGTGTCTGCTAAGTGTCCTCTGTCCTCCACTCCCACCCCACCGCAGGTGCTTGTCTCTGGGCCCCTGCCCAGCTGCTGTTTGAGGTATTCTGGCTTTGAACTCTCTGACACTGCCACCCTGGCCAGAGGAGGAAGGCCATGTGCTTTCCAGGTTGACAGATTATCTGGGCTCCTGTGCTGCAGAGGGGATTATCAGGTACTCCTGGAGGGGAGGCTGGGAAGACAGCACAGGAGCCTCATGGCTCACCCACTCTGGTGACAAGTGGTTGCTCAAAGAAGCTGCAGCGCCCAGGACACCAGAAGACTTCCTCCTGTGTGTCCTGCTCTGTGCCAGCCTGTGGGTTAGCCTGTCACCTTACATGGAACCACAAGCTAGGCTGGGCTGACTAGGAGCACTGTCCTTGGCCAGTGGCCACTGTTGGCTGCAGGAGGAACCTTCAGTAGTCTTTTCTGGTGGAGGCTGTTGGAGTCCGCCTGGCAGCCTGTGGCATTTTGGGGTGCTATGTCCCTGGCGAGCCTCATCTCTGGCTTGCACCCCAGCGCTCCCCAGCTTGGAGGGGCTTCCCAACAGGCAGTCCTGCTCCTCCATCTGGGGATGCCCCTGCCTCCTAGCTGGGCTCCGGGCTCCTCTCCAAGGCCGCTCTCCTCCCTCCCTCTCTCCTATGGTGGTCCTAGTTTCCCTGACCACCTGCCCAGGGGCCCACCTTCAACTGTCCCTTTTTCTTCCAGCCCATTCCAGGTTCCAACATCTCCTGCTCTGCTCTACTCTGGCTCCCTCTCACAAGTGACCTCACCCAGGCCAGAGGGAAGGGAGTGAGGCCCTGGTCTCACAGCAGCAGCGTTGCCTCCCTCGAAGGAGGCGTGCCCGAGGCCCCTGTCCATCTCCTCAGGGCCCGGCCCAGAGCTCGGGCTGCCCCCAGACCTGTTTGAAGATGGTCCTTACTGTGGTTCATCCCTCGCCCCGCCTCCACAGGTGCAGGCTGCCACCCCTGCGTCCGTCCTTCCTGTCCACATTCTTCTGTCTTCCTCAGCTCCATCAACAGTCACCAAAGGCCAACACAACATGACTCTGAAGTAAAATTATTGGGATTGTTCCATTTTGACCTAAGTAAAAGCCCCTCCTTTTTCTCTGCTGTTCTCACACACAAGGCCTCCTCCTCCCAGAGTGTGGTGAGCCTCACAGGAGGTCTCCGTGGGAGCTCAGGACCTGGGGAAGTTACCAGCCAGTGACCTGCCACCCAAGCCCCTTAAAGCTACAGACTAGAGACTTGCCTTCAGGAGACTCGTCCAGCCCAGGGGTCCCTCGGGGGAGTTGAGATCAGGGGGCAAGTCAGGGGCATCATTTCCCAAGGGAGCGTTGGCAGTATGGCTGGCTGTACTCTGGACCCTTGGCTGGCCCTGAGCCCGCAGGCCTCCCTTGTGTCCAAGTCCGCCCGCATTCGCCCAGGCACCTGGATGTGTGGTTTCTGCTGTGTGCCTGCCGGTCCTGTTGGTGTTGCTTTCCTCCTTTTGGTAGAGGCTGAAGCGTCCTGGACACGTGCTCAGGCGCCAGCTGGCTGTTCTCCGGAGTCACTGAGCCGCACTGGGTCTGGCTTGCTGACCATCTCTATTCTACTGGGGTGCTGGGCTGTGTGGGAGTGTCCCAGAATGGATCCTGCCCTCAGGCCTCTCACAGCCCCTCCTCCCAGAGGGCCACTCAGCCTGTACTCTGGCCTCTCCAAGCAGGTTTTTCAAAGGCTGCGAATAGGAATCACATCGATCACTTCTTCCGCATACACTGGATGTGACCTGTCAATCTCATGTCAGCACGGGTGACCTGTCAGTCTCATGTCAGCAAAGGGAGTAACGTTTTTACACTTAACTGTTTGCTACATAACCAAGGTGGCCCAGCACAATGACCGAGAGTCCATCTGTGTCCCCGTGTCCTCCCCCTCTTCCCTGAGGGTCTGTGTTCTGTGACAATTGCAGAGGCTGCAATCCCACAGCCTGTGAGGACCCAGCTGCCTTGGGGCAGAACTGGCCAAATTTCAACAACAACTCATTTTTCCACCCTGACTGGGTGTGTTCCTAGTGGCAGCCGGGAGCCACTGAGGAGGCTCAAGCTCACACAGCTGCTTTTCATGGTCACGCCCATAATAAAATAATCCCTCTTTGTTCTCCCTTTCTCCCCGTGTCTTGTCTCTCTCACTCTCTCTCACCTCCAGGTGCAAATAGTCTACAAACCAGTGGACCTAAGCAAGGTGACTTCCAAGTGTGGCTCCTTAGGCAACATCCATCATAAACCAGGTAGCCCTGTGGGAGGCGCAGGGTGGGATGGGAAAGGCCTGGGGCGGGGAGGGGGGGACAGGCAGCTGGGAGGGATTTGTTGCTTGGATCCTGCTGGAGAGTGTTAAGTGTGGAACTTGCTGGGGCCTGGGAGGCGTGGCTGCCCCAGCCCCTTGGCCCCTTGTCGGCCTAGACAAGGTGTGGGAGGAGGGGAGATGCCGGTCTTGAGCCCCAACCTATGACTGATTCTCCAGCAGTTTGTACACGGCGCCTTTAGGGTGGCAGTGGGCCTCATCCTGCCCCTGAAGGCCAGCTATGTGGATGTCCTAGCTTGGTTCCCAGCCAACATGGGGGATACTTTACTAACTGCTTTAGCTACAACGTGAGACCCCTGGGCCATTGCCATGCCCTTGCCGTGACTTTGTTTAAACAGAAAATGAGGCCACTGGAGCTCCCCCATGTTACTTTGTGTTTTATGTAGAGACAGGGTCTCACTGAGTTGCTTAGCGCCTCGCCATTGCTGAGGCTGGCTTTGAACTCACGATTCTCCTGTCTCAGCCTCCCTAAGTGCTGGGATTACAGGCTTGCGCCACCATTAAAATTTACATAGCAGCATGCAATCAGTGGTGATCATATTGGACAGCACAGGTATAGTTTTTTTTTTTTTGGTAGTGAGGATTGAACCCAGGGTGCCCTACCACTGAGCCCTTCTTATTTTAAGACAGTGTCTCACTAAGTTGCTGAGGGTCTCACTAAATTGCTGAAGCTGGCCTTAACTTGTGATCCTCCAGCCTCCCAAGGCCCTGGGATTTCAGGTGTGCACCATGGTGCCTACAGCACAGGTATAGATTTCAAGTGGCACCTGGGAGTCCACAGCAGGGCCTTCTGCCTCCCTTGGGCTCTATCTGGAGCAGAGGTCTTTACTGGGAAGATAAAGTCAATTTAGACCAGAACATATCTGATTTTTTTTCTGGCTCCCTGGGACACTTTGTGGGAGTTGAGTGTCAGAGAAAACTACCCTACCCCACACCCAAGGCAACATACTTGTGTGCTGTGAGTGGCTCTTCATCCTTCTCAAGAAATCAATGTGGGTCATCTATTCCTCATGCCCTCTCTCCCACTCTTGGGCTTGGCATAAACGGTCAAGCAGGGCTGGGTGCCATGGTACATGCCTGTAATTGCAGCAACTTGGGAGGCTGAGGCATGAGGACCACAAGTTCGAGGCCAGCCTGTGCAATTTAGCAAGACCCTGTCTAAAAGATAAAAATGGTTGGGGATGTAGCTTAGGAGTAAAGTACTCCTGGATTCAATGTCTTATACCTCGAAACATAAAGAAAGGGTCAAGGAGGGAGAGAGGGTCAGGGTCTTTAGTGTGCATTTTGACATTCATTTTGATTCTGAGGTCTTGCGGGGCCGTGGTTTACAGGATATTGATATAAGAAGACCTCACTTGTTGGAAGTCAACCAATTTAGAATTTAACATAATTTCTCCCCAACTGAGCTGTCATTTACCTTTGCATTATCTAAGGAAGAAGAGTTTTCAGAGTAAATATTTGATGTACACCTTGATTACAAAGATGAGGCAAACTGTTTTCAAGCCCTTTGCAAGGATGTGCTTATATCCAAACATGTTCTAAATAAAAGAGAATTTCATCAACTCTCTTTGAATCACTGGTTCGGTCCGCATTGGAGTCCCAGTGATCTCCTGTCATCGAGTGTTCCCCTCCAGAGCCCTGGGGCCTCACCTAAATTTGTGGTGCCCCAGCAGCCCCTGGCATTTGGCTCTGCAGACTGCAGCTATCATTTAGTGGATGCTCAGTCTAATAAACCAGAGGGGAGACGGCAAGAGGCTGCTGTGTGTTTGTGTTCCAGGAGGTGGCCAGGTGGAAGTAAAATCTGAGAAGCTGGACTTCAAGGATAGAGTCCAGTCAAAGATCGGGTCTCTGGATAATATCACCCATGTCCCTGGAGGAGGGAATAAGAAGGTAAGGGGCAGGGGGGGGAAGGAGGCCATGTATGGATATGGGTGTTCATTGCCTGATCAAGGCTTGTCTAGTTTTCCAAAGGTGGAAAATGGGAGGATCTTGCCTGGACTGGCTTGATGTTGAGTATCAGCAACATCCAGGACATCAGGTCTGGACCTTAGCTGCCCATTGCAGTCTTGCAGGAGTTCTAACAAATTTGAGACCTGAGGATGCTAATTAGTCTTGGGTGCAACTGGGTTGCTGATGGGTTTTGGGTTTTTTTTTGGTACCGGGGATTGAACTCAGGGGTACTCGACCACTGAACCACATCCCCAGCCCTATGTTGTGTTTTATGTAGAGACAGGGTCTCACTGAGTTGCTTAGCACCTCGCCGTTGCTGAGGCTGGCTTTGAACTCGCAATTCTCCTATCTCAGCTCCCAAAGTGCTGGGATTACAGGCGTGCACCACCGCGCCCAGCTGCTGATGTTTTTAATAAGAGCTGTCAGATGATTTTTAGTGCAAAGGTAAGAACCACTGCTCTAGGCCCCAGGGTTCACAGACACCCACAAAGGCAAGTAGCCATCCCCCAGGTCAGCCCTGGTGCACAAGGAACAAGTCATGGGAACGTCACCAAGTTATGGGAATTTCCCCACTTGCTCAACTTTAAGGTACTTTGGCGATCATCAGGCCTGGACTCTCCCCAGAATCTGGCTCAGTGGATCTGGGGCAGGCCTGGGCGTTGGAGATCCTTTGGGTTAAAGAAGGCTTCCGCCAGGGGCTGGGATTGTGGCTCAGTGGTAAAGCGCTTGCCTCGCATGCGTGAGGCACTGGGTTCGATCCTCAGTACCACATAAAAATAAATAAAGATATTGTGTCCATCTACAACTAAAAAAATTAAAAAAAAAAAAAGAAGGCTTCCGCCAGTCTCTGGAGTGTCTATGCCCAGGAGGGAGTTCTGGGCTTCACTCTGGAAGTCTGTTGTGATTGAGGCAAGACCCGAAGACTTTCAGCCTCAGTTTCTCCTTTAGCAAGACAGGATGGAATTACACAAATCCTGGAAAGTTTGTGAGACCCAAATGAGCAGGTGTTTGGAAGGGGCCTGGTGACTTGCAGAGTTAGAGCCACATCTAAGCCAAGTTTCTCAACTCCTCTGTTTTGAATTCATCTCTGTGATGGCCCAGAAAGGGTAGGCAGGGCCCTGCCTCTGCTCAGAACACACTGTCCTCATCCCAGGGGCTCCTCCTCTGATCCATTACCCATTTCCCTATGATAAACAAAACTGCAAACAGGGAGCAGAGCGCAGGACCAGCCCCCTGGGTTCCTTTCAATTTAGGGGATTTTTGGACATTCCTAGGAATCTGTTCTTCTTCTTCTTTAAGAAATAGCTTAAAACAACAACAACAAAAACCCCAACGTAACTACTACTAGGAATGTAGCTCACAGGCACAAGGTTTTCCTAACATGAGAAAGGCCCTGGGTTCCATGTCAGCATCACAGAAAAAAAATTAACGTAAATGTTCTTATCACAGCTTTTCTCAAATAACCTTTCAAGTACAGTATTATGGAAGGGTCCTGTTTTCAAAGCAGTGACCCAAAACGAATGACATATGCACTTAGCCTACATGAGGGTCTGGTTTTTACCTATACCAACATTCAAACCGCTGCAATCAGGCTCTTCACTTGGGGTTCATGGACCCCTGAAATTGTGTGGAAGGAAGGCCCTGTGTGTGGGTGTCCACGTGTCCACATTTTTCTTGCTTCAGCAGATACTCAAAGAGCCTGGGACCTAACACAAGACCAAGGTCCAGTATTGGCTACTTTGAGTAAATCAGGAGAGATTATTATGCAAACTCATACCTCCAGCTAAAACTCTCTGCTTCTGAATTTCCTGGCATCCTTGGGACTCCTGGCTTTGTTACTGTCCCTTTAGGCAGGGCTCCATCACACCATCCCTTCCAGCGTTGGGACCGGAGTTGCTGCCACCCCACTCATCAGTCCCTGGCATTGGGAAGGAGTTTGTGCAGTTCCAGGCTGGCCCAGTTGGCTCTGGAGACAGCCCTTGACCTTCTGAAGCTTCTCTTTCAACACCTTTAGTTGCAAGTTGGTGATGATCTAGCGGAACATAATGTGTGGGCACAAAGCCCTGGGTTCCATCCCCAGCACAGGGGGACAAAACGTATCTTTTGACTCAGCATCTCCACTTCTTTTTTTTTTTTTTTTAATATATTTTAGTTTTTAGATGGACACGATTTCTTTATTTTATTTTTATGTGGTGCTGAGGATCGAACCCAGGGCCTCACGCACGCGAGGCAAGCGCTCTACCACTGAGCCACAATCCCAGCCCAGCTTCTCCACTTCTAGGAAAAGCTTATGTGAGTGTAGAATGATGTGGGGACAAGGTTACTCAAGGTTATTCAAATGTTCTTCTGCATAAATGCAGCTCTGGCACCCTGGGGGCTTCCCACCCAGGTCTTGTTTGTAACTGAAAAAGACTGGAAGCTCCTAAATATCCATATGCTGGGGAGTTTGGGTCCATCTGCTGTGCTGGTGTGCTAAGTAGTCATCTTCAGGCAGGAGGAAGCCCAGTCTGTACTGATAGCAGAAGTTAGTAAGTTTGAAAATCAAAGTGCAAAGTGTGTGTATATTGTTACCCTATCTGCTAAACACACATGTATATATGGACTCTGTCACCCTCTTGTGTATGTGTGGGACATCTGGAAGGTACACAAGAAGCACACTGGTGGTTGTCTATGGAAGAGCAGGCGAGGAAAGGACCGCTGGCACAGCGTCTCACCCCCTCCGCCCCTCTTCCTCTTCTTGCAGATCGAAACCCACAAGCTGACCTTCCGAGAGAATGCCAAAGCCAAGACGGACCACGGGGCCGAAATCGTGTACAAGTCGCCTGTGGTGTCTGGGGACACGTCTCCCCGACACCTCAGCAATGTCTCCTCCACCGGCAGTATCGACATGGTGGACTCGCCCCAGCTCGCCACCCTAGCTGACGAAGTGTCCGCCTCCCTGGCCAAGCAGGGTTTGTGATCAGGCCCCCGGGGCGGTCAATAATCGTGGAGAGAAGAGAGAGTGAGAGTGTGGAAAAAAAAAGAATAATGACCTGGCCCCTCGCCCTCTGCCCTCCCCCGCTGCTCCTCACAGACGGGTCAATTGGGTCGTCACCTAACCTGCTTTTGTTGCTCGGCTTTGGCTCGGGACTTCAAAATCAGTGATGGGAATAAGAGCAAATTTCATCTTTCCAAATTGATCGGTGGGCTAATAAAATATTTTTCAAAAGCAAAAAAACCAAAACCACAAAAACATGTAAAAACATGGCCACACCCAACATTTCCTTGGGCAATTCCTTTTGATTCTTTTTTTTTCCCCTCAGAGTAGAAGAGGGCGAAGGAGAGGCTCTGAGAGCTGCTTCCGGCAATTTAAGGGACTGGGCCGCCTGCCGCCTCTAGTCCCATCTGAGGGTGTCACAGCGACATCGGCAGCAACGAAGGATGGGAAACCTGGAGTGCCCGAGCCCCAGGCCGAGGCGGCCACCCAGTGCGCCTGGGCGGGGCGGGCCGGGGAGGGGACACTGCCCCCTGGCGGCGCAATCTGACGCGCAGTTCTTGGCCCGGGGTCTGCTGCGGGTCGGTGTGCCCCCTCTGGAGGGTGGCCTGTGGGAGAAGGGCACTGAACAGAGGAAGGTCGGCGGGAGGGTGGCACCCTGTGGACGACTTCCTTGGAGAAGATGGACCCTGACATCCCAGAGCGCTGGCTCTCCTCCCTGCAGGGCGGGGGGTCCTGAGCTGAGGGGACCTCCGCCCAAAGGAAACCCCGTTTCACTGAGTTCTGAAGGTTGGAACCATAGCCACGATTTTGGCCACCTCACAAATCTGGGACTTTAGGGCTAACCAGTTCTCTTTGTAAGGACTTGTGCCTCTTGGGGGACATCCTCCTGTTCCCAAGCCTGGGCCTCTGGCATCCGTGGAGTGTGTGGGGTGGGGGTCGTATTTGGGAGGTGGGTCCTGAGCCTCCCATCCTTTCCATGGCCACTGCAGCCCCCTCTGCCTGTCTCTCCATACTCGTGTGTCTGCCGTGAAAGCCCAATCACTGCCGTACCCCTCATTACGTCACTGTCGAGTGCCCAGCCTCCCCCAATCCCCAGTCATGGACACTGGTTAAATGCTGGCTGCACCTACTCTACACTAAGGGGTAAAATCGAGGGAAGGCAAAGTCCAGGCACAAAGGCTGGAGCTCAGTATCTTGCTATAAGTCCCACTGACAACTGGTAAGAACCAGGGTGGGGTTGGCCATGACCCTAGGCATTTTTGCCTTCCTTGTTGACTTGGTGACAGCAACCCCCCCTTCCTGTGTTGAGCTGGTTAACAGGAGGTGGGATGTCCTGGTTGCCAGTAATAACACAAGGATGGGCAGTAGACTCCCAGGGCAGGGCCACGCTCTCTGTCCCTCACTTCCACCCCAGCTTGACTGCCAGCCTCCCACAGCCCAGCCGTTTCAACTCCACCTGCATGGAATCAGCCCTCCACACCCTGAAGCAGGGAACATGCCCCTCGGAAATGCTTCTTCTCCCCTAGTCCCAGTTGAAAGCAATGCTGTCTGATCTGCTGGAGCAGCTGGACATATACATAGATGTTGCCCACCCCGTCCCCACCCCGTCTGCATCCTGTTGCGTTGTAGTTGGATGTGTCTATGTTTGGATTCACCAGAGTGACTATGATAGTGAGAATAAAAAAATTTAAAAAAGAAAAAAAAAGGAAAAAAGGGGAAAAAAACAAAAAAGGACGCATGCATCTCGAAACGCTTGTAAAGAGGCTTCTAGCCCACCCGCATGAGGGTCCTGGATGTGTCTCACCCTCACACAGGTACTTGGCTCCAAGAGGCAGGTGCAGCTGTACCCTGCTGGGGCCTCCTCAGTTTTGAAAGGGCTTCCTCAGCATCTGGGACCCAGCAGAGACCAGATTCTGACACCTGAGGGCTCTCAGCTGTGAAGGAGGCCTGAAGCACAGGACTAGGACAGGACAGAGAGGTATGGTGCCTCCCGCTGTCCCCATGAAGATGGTCCTCTTTGGTGACAGCCTCAAGTCCCACAGCAGCCCTGAAAGTGTTTTATGACTCCTGTTGTAAGAAAGCCAGTGTTGGGTGGGAGAGAGCTGTAGCCCCCAGAAGCCCTCCCCTTGGCCTGGGCCCTCATGAGGGACAGCCTGGGCCTCCTCACCAGCAAGGACTGAGATGGATTGCTGCCAGCCTGGACAAGCTTGCGAGGTGGGGGGGGACGGGACGGGGCTGGGCTCCTCCTGAACAGGAGGGGGAACTAGCTAGGAGATACCATTTCTTCCCATGCTCCCCCTATTGCTGTGGAAAAGGAAGCCGCCTCTGTAGATACTTGGCTGCTTCCAATTTGGGTATGATAAAGGCAACCCTGGGGGCTGGGTGGGCAGAGCTGCCCATGCAAGGAATCACTTGGGCCTTTAACTTTCCAGTGAGGTCTCCTACTGTCCTGACTCCCAGACAGGAAGTGTGGTTTAAAGATATGTGCCACCAATTCCAGCTGTTTCTTCTTGTCCTCCTCCTGCAGTTCTTCGTGCCCTGCTCTTCAGCACTGTGGGTCTTCTGTGGAGAGCTTTGCAATCTCCCTTGTGGGGTGGGCTACTGGGATCAGCCTAAAGATCATGGTTTAGGGTGATCGATCAGGTCAGTGCTGACAGGTAAATTGCAAAGGGATGCTGGCTTATTGTTTTAATGAGGACAATCCTCCCAGGGCTGGGCACTCCCTCCCCACCCCATTTGCCCTACCTCCAGAGCCAATGTCCCTGGGTGGGCTAGATAGGATTCCTTCAAGCTCTCAATTCACTTTATCAATAGTTCCATTTAAAATGACTTCCTTCCGTGGTGAGACTGTATCCTGTTTGCGATTGCTTGTCGTGCTGTGGGGGGAGGGGGCGGACCATGTTAGTTCATATGGGCAAAGGGAAGATTTGGAGTATGCACTTAGGCTGCCTTGTAACCCTTTTCATAACTGCAGTCACACTTGCTAGAGGGAAGGAGGTGCCGTGGGGCTTAAGGTCACAGGGCTGTGCTGTTCTGAATGGCTTTTGCAGTTGCAGAGGCAGCTGGCTAGTCTCCAGCCCTCCCCAATCGGTTCTCAGGCCTGTGTAGGAACCTGAGATCTTGTTGCTGGTGGAATTCTGAATCCACAATCTTAACCTCCTTGAGACCCTGCCATCCTTTCCTCTAAGCTACTGGCACCTCAGTGCCACCCCACCCCCCACCCCCACTGGGCCAAACTTTTAGCAGCTATCTCTTCCTTTATTCTCCTCTCTGTTCCCAAAATAAACCAAGAGGTGGGGACAAGGGGCAGCGGTGGTTATCAGCTACAGGTCTGTGGCTTCATGAGCCTCCCAACTTCTCTCCAGCTTTGGAAAGGGTTACCCTGGCCACTGGCCCAGTCTCATCT
The DNA here is from genome assembly GCA_004024805.1 of Geosciurus inauris. NCBI lineage: Eukaryota > Metazoa > Chordata > Mammalia > Rodentia > Sciuridae > Geosciurus > Geosciurus inauris. The sequence continues at coordinate 85,628 of PVHX01004022.1, forward strand.
CCTGATGGACTTAGCCCATGAATCTGCTGTGCTGGGCAGGATGATTTCCAGCACCTGCAAGTCTCATGATTTCTTTGGTAATTTTGAGGGTGGGGGGAGGGACATGAAATCATCTTAGCTTAGCTTCCTGTCTGTGAATGTCCATATAGTGTATTGTGTGTTTTAACAAATGATTTACACTGACTGTTGCTGTAAAAGTGAATTTGGAAATAAAGTTATTACTCTGATTAAATAAGATCTCTGTTCATGGATTCTAAGGACAAGAAAATTATACAGAATGTATGACTCTCAAGTTCTTTTTCACCCATGAAGAAACTTAGAACAGGAAATGATAGTTTCGTTAAAAGCTGAGCTTAACAGCCCTTTCTGGAGCCCTGAAGGTGGAGAATCCATACTTGTTCATTCTCAGTTGATGCTTCCTTTCTAGTTCTGGCAAACCTTTCTGTCCACCTCAAAAGGGCAATGAATACCCAATGACACCATACTAAAGCATTAAGACCCATGCCAGTACACTCAAATATGAGATTAGTCTAGAGGCTTGAGGCTAAAGCAAAAAATAGTCAGCTACCTGAATGAGTGGCCGAGATTCCTTTCAGGTTTACATACCTAGCTGTCTTCTTTCCTTTGGAACCTCATCGCAGATTGAGGAGTATTTCTGCTAACCCAAGATAGGAATACCCATCTTGCTTCTCCCTAGCAATGCCACAAAGGAAAACACAAAACAGTAACTCATCATATTATTCCTTAGTAATCATGTCAAGGTCATGATACTGCTGGGAGCTGCTTCAGTCAAGCAGATCTTAACTCCAACTAAAGCAGCAGTACCAGCTACCTAACAAGAAATGCTCTCAGAATGACTGCTTTCAGAGCCATGGCACAGCCTCATTTGCTGTTTTGGCTTCACTGCTATGGAAAGGAGGAGAGCAAGCCAGCAAGAACCAGGTCCACCCACTCATTCATCTTCTACAATGGAAATCAAGCACTTAGCCTCCTCAGGAGAAAGGTGATGCGATCTCTTAGGTGGCAGGCCCAAGAAACAATCCAGGTACCATGAAAATTATACATATACTCACTGATCCCCAACCCCAGAAAAGTCAAATGGTGAAAAGTAAAATCTTCATTAAAGAGCAATTTAAATTCAGATAGACATAGCTTTGGCCTCACTAGAAAGAACACAGAGAGGCTACAGATGGATTGCTTTTACTCAGTAAGAAAGAGCAGACAGTCTGTGCTGGCCTCTCTTCCTGGTACCCCTCATCCCAGAGAAAACCACCATGTCCTCTTTCATGACCATCACATGAACCTGCCATATTCCCAGAAGACAATGATTTCCAAGGTTCAGATCCAGCCAGGATCCCCTGCTCCCTGCCCGAAGTCTGGCTCCAGCAGAACTGCCTCCAGAGCTACCATCACTGCCACAGGGGCCCAAATCCAGTATGTCAATAAAGGGCTGACACCCAACATTCTGTAACTCTTTTTTTTTTATTATTTTTTTCATTTTTCCTTCCTTTTTTTTTAAGCACTAGTCTGTGCTTTGCGAACAGAATCAAGACATTAACAAAGATCAGCTTCTCTGAAGAAAAGCATTTCTATAGAACAAAGACAGCTACATGTTTCGCTGCCATTACACAGCTCAAAGCAGGAAAAGAAAATATTTACAAAATACAAGTTTTTTTTTCAATTTTTGTTTTTTTGTTTTTTTTTTTTTTTACAATGCTAAAAGGGTTATTCAGAATTTTCAACCTTATAAATAGAAGAAGCACTTTATGCATAGGGATATGGTGCATTATTGTTGTTTAAAGAAATAATGACAAACCCTTTAACTTGCAAACAGAACCAAAAAAAAAAAAAATCACTAATGTTGAAAATTGTGAAAAAACCCCAACCATTAAGCAGTTTGCCTACAATTTTTATACGATTACAAAATGGCAGGAAAAAAAAAAATCCTTCCCCCCCGCCCCCTTTTTGGTGATGTGATTACACACAAGACAGGCACAAGGTTAACAAAGAAGGGTGATGGGGAGTGATGAAAACCACAGCCAGGACCAGACAGTGTTCCACAGGCAAGGGGAGTGTGAAAGAGGAAGAGTCTAATTGACACTGACAGGGAACTGGAGGCGAAGGAAACATGACAAGGTGAACCAGTCAGTGAAAGCAAAATTATACAGGGGAGATGGCTGCTCACATGCCCAGTCTCCTAGTTTGTAGAGCAGTGGGGACTGAGGCTATAAAGACCCTACCTTCACAGACCAGGCCAACATGGAAGGACTAATGTGTGTGGGTGTGTGCATGGCATGGGGAACAGACAAAAAAGGGCAGGAAGGGGCAGGATGGGGGAACCTGAGCAGCCGCAGCCAGGTTACTGCAGTTAAGAAGTCAAGACAGAGATGACCAAATGCAGATGAAACTGAAAACAGGTCTTCAAAGACCTGGGTGATGAGGAGGAGCCATCTTGCTGGCTGAGAGCTCCATAAAAGCAGCTGGCAATTATGGCAAGGAGGCTCTGGTGGGGTTCTCCAGCACAGAAAACCAAAGTGGGGGTGGGAGGACCCAGCCAGAAACACTAGAGCTCAGCCAAGCCATAGATGGGAGGGAAGGGGAGTAAGAGCCCAGAGTGCCCTTGCTCTGTCCCATCCTAAACTAAAAGGCCATGCTGAACTGGAGCTTTCCATCCCCTTTGCCCACTTGGCTTTTCCACCCTGCCCACAGGTATGAAGGAGAGGGGTGATCATCTAACATTGCTAAGTCCAGTGATTCAACAGTGCAGAGGATGTACCAGGACCAGGCCAGCAGGGTCTTATCCTGAACTTCTCTGCCAACTAGAGGAAGTGCTCAGGTGGGTGACAAGAAGAAATGGAAACAGAAACAAAACAAAAATCAAAATGAGGAAAAAAATACCAGAGGAGGATCTAAATTCCTTAAATTCACTAAAAACTGTGAAAATTTGCGGCATATGATGTTTGAATATCAAACGCAGAGATTTCTGAAGCTTTAATGCCAATAGTTAGTGAGTCTGTTTAGATTCTCATCTCCCTCATCTGTGAGCTGGGCGCTGAGCTGTGACTGTTGCCGCCAGATGCCGACTCTTGAGGGGCACAATGGGAGGCGAGGTGGGTGCCACCTCTGTTTCCCGACCAGTCTTGCTGCCTGAGGTGCGCCGAGTGCAGCGGGCTGCCCGTTCCTGTGCATCCAGCTGGTCCTCACATTCTGCCTGGGGACTGTATGCCAGGGGAAAGGTTCGTCGCTCCCAAGGCTGAACGGACTGTGGGCAGACAATTTGCTCTGGTGAGAACCCAAGCCAGCTTCCCACCCCAAAACTTGTGGACTGGAGCCCATGACCAGTCTATTTGGATTTTCTGAGGTAGTCTACCCCTCCCAGGGCGGACACTCATTTAACAATGGTTAGCACAACGCCCTTGTACCTTTAGAAAATCAATTTCTTTCTTTTTTGGTACTGGGGATTGAACTCAGGGGTACTCGACCACTGAGCCACATCCCCAGCCCTATTTTGTTTTATGTAGAGACAGGGTCTCACTGAGTTGCTTAGTGCTGCACTTCGCCGTTGCTGAGGCTGGCCTTGAACTCGCAATTCCCTGTCTCAGCCTCCCAAACTGCAGGGATTACAGGCGTGCACCACCACGCCCGGCTTAGAAAATCAATTTCAAGTGCAGGATCCCGTCCCCTCAAAGTGGGGAAGGGGAGTCATAAAAACGAAGATTCATCTTCCACAGGTGCTACCCCCTTCCCAATTCCACCCACCACCTTGTCAACCTCTGCAAAGGTGGTATACCTCACCTGTTCATCCAGCCCCAGCTCTGGTGTGGAACAACGGGTGTCTTCGCTGGCTAAGTGTCGTAGAGTGTCCCGAGCCACAGGGGTGAGGGGTGCTGAGTGCAGTTCTGGGCTAATGGGGCTCCTAGGAGACTGACCGTGGGATAACTCTGATAGAGAGTGGCTACTACTGACATCAGGGGAGGCAGGCTGTGGAGTGGAGGGGTTGGCACTGCCCAACTGTGGGGTGGTCCGGCCGTCTGATGACCTGTAAGACCTGTACACCAAGGAATAAAGCTGTTAGTGTAGTCTAACAAAGGAGTTCTTGCCTGGGTGTTTCTGGGTGGGTGAAGGGAGGGTGAGGAGGAGGTATGAAAAAAGCATTCCTATCAAAGGATGCTGAGGCTGACCAACACCACCTAAGATCCAGCAAATCTCGCTTCATTTTACTCCTGCCCAGAGCAGGAGGTACAAAACATACCTAAGAACTATGTATGTCTATCATCCTGAGAAAGCCAGGGCTAGACAATGCCAAGGGCTAAGCCCTGGCAGAGCACACAGTGAATTCATAGGGATAGGGAATTTAGTCCAGACTCTGAAGACTAATCAAAAGAAAAGAAGCCAAAATCAGAGCTATAAAACTTTGCATTTGAGAATCTGAGGGCTTCTGCCGCTGCTAAGGATAAATGGAAACAGGATAGTGATGTGTAAGTGGGATAGTTCTTTGAAGTAGGAAACCATAGTTCACTAACCAAAAGAGGATTAACTTTTGGTGAGGCCTTCAAACCTCCTTGAGCTCAATCACCATGACTGGACTTCAAGTGCCATAGGCAATCACAAGAACTTATGAGAACCAGATGGGGACTATTCAGCAAGGATGTAGCATTTGACTTAGTCATACCTCTGCTAGTTCCAACAAATGCCAGAAACTTCTAATTCTAGGACATTGCCAATAGTTGAACACGAAAAGCCAACGGGGCACTGGCAATTCTGTGGACACAGGTAGGGTCCAAACTCCCTGTCCACCCTCCTTCCACAGGGCCCTGGAACCTGTGCCTTCCCCATCACCTGCTGCCCCGCCGCTGGGGTGGCACACTTGTGGTCCACAGCCACCGTGCCCTCTCCATCTCCTCACATTTGGCATGCAGGGCGGCGAAGGCTGCATCAGATAAGTCCTCGATCTGCAACAGAACAGCTTCATTGAGTCCCTCTTTCCCCCAGGAAGCTGAGTTTAAGTATGGATATAGCAATTCTAGAACCAGTCCCACCCCTTTCTAGGCTCTTCCTGGTCAGGACAGGAATACACGGAGCTTTCACTTGACACCCACAGGTCTTGAGGCATCTTGAAAATGTGTGCCCATGTGTGTGTTTTCTTCTAAGAGAGTATGACCATGCCATTACCTCCTCATTCTCCTCATCAGGACTGCCCTTCAGAGACTGAAGATCAACCTCCCGCCAGCTGCAAAACCAAGAAGGAAAAAAAATCCCATGAGATGGTAGGCAGGCTGCATGCAGAAGGCTCTGCCCGATCACAAGCTCAGCCTCTGTATCCAAGACCTCAAGAAAAAAGTCCTCACATGTTCAAATACCCACAAAGGCCAGAAACACAAGAAGCAAGCTGCGAATGGGGTTTAGGATGAGAGACTGACAACAAACTCAAGCAAGGGGATCGTTTGAAGGGGACAAACACTATTTAGGACTGGTACCATGAGAATGCATATACAGATAGATCTGCTCAAACTTCTGATTTGTCAACAAAATATGCAAATAAATTCACTATTTTAAAGCACATTATATATGTTATATATATATTAACATTATATATGTTAATAAAACATGCTTATATACCAATCATGATCAGTGCCCTGTCAGTTTGTGACCTCTGGTCATATAATGTAATGAGAGAAAAGTATATAAAGAAACAATTTCATTCCCACTAGGAAAGATCTTTTATGGTACTTTAGAAGAGTAAAGTACCTGGAATTTTTTGAGGTAGAAGGATATCAAGTTCCAGGCCAGCCTGGCCAACTTTAGTAAGACCATGTCTCAAAATAAAATTTTAAAAAAGGGCCTGGGGATGTGCTTGCCTAGCAGGTGTGAGGCCCTGGGTCCCATTCCTAGTATGGCAAAAAACAAAAACAAAAACAAAAAAAAAAGAGGAGAGGGGATAGGGAGGGAGAGGTACGTAGAGGGAAGACAGAACCCAAAGCTAAGGTCAGAAGAGAAGAGGGGAAAAACGCAGTAACAGAAGAAAGTGAGAGGAGCTAATTTTTTAGGGCTTCTACCTGGGAGTAAGGATTTCCTTGTATTGTAGTTTCTCTACTCGAGTTGTTGCAGCAACAGACATTGGGATGACAATGTTATTAATGTCAAACGAGCTCTCTCCTCTCCTCCTCCTTACTGGCTGCTGTTAAGACAAAGGTTATGTTTTAGGGGCAGCACAATTTTACAAATATCAAATCACTCATCCAAGATATAAGCAGGATTACCAATAACCAGGCACCTGGGTCCCCAGGTAGAGCTTTGTAGTGATTGCCATGGCTCACTCCTAGACAACTGTCTCTAGGAGCAGAAATACTGGGTGGTCCCAAGGAGTAACTCCGATTCATATGTTCCACTAGCCTCTTTTTCCTTCATGCGCTCATGTGAAAAGAGACTTGTTAAATTTTATAGAGGTGAGTATCCAGGGGTCTTAGGTCAGTTGTTGAAGTTTTTATTTCTCCATAAACACACCTCTATCTAACCCTCCTTCAAAAATCCCTACTCCCCTCTGTTATTACTGAACCCTATCACTTAGCTCCTAGAAAGCAATGTTTATGCTTAGTGTTGACTTCTGGATTACAAATACTGAGTTCTCTTACTCTGAAAGATGCCCTAAGATAGGCCCATCTCAATAGACCATCTCACCTTGGTTGTCATGAAAGCATCTCCCTCTTGATGATCTGAATTCTTGAGCTACATCTGCACCCACCACCAGATCAGCTCTTAGGTAATTTCCCCTATTATTTTTGGAGAAAGAGCCTAGAGCCTTCTAGCTTATCACTGAGATAAGTGGAGGGAAACTGAAGAGGAGGAAGTATCCACAACTCCCATTCCTGAAGAAAGGAAATGTGCTCTGATGGCAAGTGAAGATGATCAAACCCTTGGGGAAATGAGACTTCCAAGGATCCAATTTCAGAGGCAGAGGTGGGGATCTATAGCTGGGAGATCAGGAAGAAATAATGCAGGGAGCCAAATGGCCTGGTTTCTTAGATGGAAGAAAAAGTCTACTAGCTGCTTCTGCCCAGAAAGCACACACCTTATCCTGAAACAGACTGTTAACTGAGCTGTGAGAGGCCAGAGGGAAACAGTGGGATGACAAACATGCTGCCATGGCAACAATACATCTGGAAACATATAAGAGGCTACATTCACACCCAAACCACTAAGTGTGGCTAGCCCTCAGAGGAGGGGCTAGTGAAAGGAGATCAGGAGGGTCAGGATTTCCCCTATAGCTAACTACATTATCTTCAGTTCTTGGAAAGTGACATCTAATGTATTCATCCCATCACCTTAGAACATTTTCAGAGAATATTAAAAATCAGCACTTCCTGGACTAGGATTTCAGCTGCTGTCATTTATGATTTCAGGTAATCACAAAGTCTTTTCCCTCCTATTTTCTTCTCTATCAACAAGACTAGACTGTCACCAACCTCACAAATTTACAGCAACTACTTAACCAAAATGGTTGAAGAGATTTTTGCAAATCTGGACTGGCTGGGTTCTATAACTAAGGATCAGTGACCTCATAGGCCTTAGCTACTGCCACATCTCTGCTGAAGTTCCATGTCCCACAAAAGAATGCATAGAAAGGATGCCTTAGGAGACACAACCTTCTCTGTACCTTGGTCAAAAATTAATATGGAGCTGTTGGAAGAAACAGGTATGTATTTCCTCCAAATCTTCCCAGGCCTGCTGCTTGTACCTTCCAGGCAAAGAAGCTTGTGGGACTGCTCAATAACCACCTCTACCTCTCATCTTCCTCCTAGACCCCTCACTCTGTCAGCTTCTTCTCTGATCTAACTTAACTTCTTTTTCCTACTTACAGCCAGAGGTAGAGAGCAGGCAATGAGAATATCAAGTGGTTCCTAAACTTGGTTGTACATCAGAAACAAGATAAGAAAGGAGGGAAGGAAAATAGGAAATGTTGGTTTTCTGGGTTTTTTATTTTTTTTAGAGCCATTGAGACGATTCTACTGCAACCAGTAACTCTGGCAAAGCACTGCTACAAATACACTGCTCCCACCATAATCTCTCCAGTGTTATCCAGTCCCCCTCTCTCTGAATATTAAGTATTTGGCCAATCACTCTGCTTACTATTACATAAATCCATTTTCAGTGAACAAATCTGGGAATGAAAGCATTAAAGGTCAGCAGAGTGCTATATACAAAAATCTATATGCAAAAATTAAGTAAAAATTCCAGGCCCAGGTTAACATTTTCCAGACTCAGGAAGCCTGATGTACTCAATAAGTCCCAGATCTTAAGAGCTCCTATTTTCTATCACAACGAGACTTCTAAATTCTTTGATTATCTGAAACTCTGTGCTGGTGAATACTTGAATGTATGAGGTGAAGAAGGGGTAGTAGTAAGAAACCCACCTGAAAAAGATGGTCTGATTTGTAAAAGCAAAGAGAGAACATTGTGAATTCCTACCTGATGACAAGAGCCTAGGGAGAACATTATGTGAGCTTAGAAGTTTCTTGATCTAAGGTCTGTAAGAGCTTTCTAAGTCACCTCTGTAATGCCTCCACCCTTAGACTGTATACTGTCATGGTGAGAGAGCTGGTTCTGCAGTCACACTGTTGGGGTTTGAATCACAATTATAAACCCTTTACAAGCTGCCTCACTTTATGCAATTTACTTAACATTGGAAAGCCTTAGTTTTCATGCCCACAAAATGAGAATCCATAAAACCACCTATATCTCAAAGGGCATTATAGGATTAAAAGGGATGACACACATCAAACAGCACTGGCATAAATGTACAATAAACATTAGTGTTCTAGAGTTTTATTATTACTATTGCTGTTATAATTGTTATTGTAATTATTATACAAAGGACTCTAATGGATATAAATCAGCTACAAGTGTATGTGTTCAAGAGAATGCAGCTTGAGAGATGAAAATATTAAAATTAATGAGATTAAGTTTGAAATGGCTGCAAACAGCTTGCTGGATGGAGTGTGGTACTGTGAAAGTTGATGGGGTGAAGGTGATGGGAAGGAGTGCTTTAAATGGCTGCCATTATGAGTGTACTATATGTACACAACCATAGTGGCCTGCTGAATTTGTAGTTCTGCTCTCTCCCATGTTCTCCCTTCCCTTTCAATACCTTACACCAAGTCTTCACTTGAAGTAATTCTACCTCCATTCACCAGAAGAGAAGAAATAAGGAAAGCAACAGCTCTCCAATGCCCATCCTCCTCTCATATTCACCTCTTGGGCCAAGAGAGTTAAGGCCATGGTACTGTAGACTTCTGTGTGAAACTTAGTTCCACAAATCTTGGGCAGTCAGAGATCACCTTAAAAGTGTACCTCAGGGGCTGGGATTGTAGCTCAGTGGTAGAGCACTTGCCTTGCAGGCGTGAAGCACTGGATTCGATCCTCAGCACCACATAAAAATAAATAGTGTGTCCATCTACAACTTTAAAAAAAAGAGTCTACCTCAGCATCAAGCTTTCTATGGGTGGCTCAGTAGAGATCCAACTCTACCACGAAAAATAACTTGAAAATAACAGAAAATTAAGTACCACTACTTTGGCTTAAAAATGAGTTCCCATGACTGTCCTGGGCTTCATAACCTACCTTCTACAATGTACTCCAGAGACACTCGCATGAGGGGTAACCTGTAGAGTGTTCAACCAAATGCACATAGGTACTTACAGAAGCACTGGCTGTAACCTGTGAGCCAGAGCTGGTGGGTGCAGAGCTGTCTGATGAAGTGGAAAGCTGTCGCACCAAAGGACTGTGTGGTGGGTGGTGGGCAGCAGCCGTGTAGCTCGAACTGTTCACATCTGTGTGATGCTTCAACACTGCAGAAGTCAACAGAAAAGAGAGAAATACATAACTATCTTAACCAGCTCCACTTCTAAACACATAATAGAAATACCAGCAATATGCATGAAAGATAAAAATGCTTTCTAAGCCTGGAGGATAAAAAGGTGAAGCAAACTTGGTGATGGGAGGTAGGGGGCTTGGCAGAGGTTGCTGTAGCAGTAAGAAGTGACCTGCATTTAGAAACAATAGTGCCCCTCTACTCAGCCTTCCTGGAAGGTGAAGGACAAAGCTGGGGGCAATTAGGAGAAGCCTGGGCTGCCCCAGAGAGCCCTGAGCAGGTGCAAATGCAGGTAGAGGTGCCGGGCCTGGCCCTACCTTCACTTCTCTCAGATGAATGGTCTCGCAATCTCATTTTGCTGTGGTTTGGGTCATGCACGGGTGGTGGTGGGTTGAGCAAGCGCTCTGCTTTTGGCGCTGTCACTCGCTCCACCATGGGCACAGCCCCCACATCGTCTAAGTGCTGCCTGTGGGTCCTGTCAGGCCGAGTTTGGTGATGGGACAGCTCTGAAGAGGGGAACAGAAAAAGAGCTGTGAAACACCTCTCAATTCTTTTATTTGAGTTCCTGAGTTCTCTCTAGGCCAATGCTACATACCCAGGGCAGCAAGAAAGTCCTTTGGGACTGAAGCCTACAGTGAAATGCACAATGGCTAGAATAGGCACAGGGAACCCATAACCAGAGAAATGTGACACCAGGCTACAAAAGACAGCCTATCCACAAGCGGATGCAATGCTATGCCAGTGCTGACTGTTCACTGAGCACTCTGGGTCTTCCCCAAGTTCCATGATGTTTGGAATAGCTTCCAAAACCCATCCAAGAGCATCCAAAACAAGTAGAAGTAGTAGACTGTGATACATTTGCCTTACTCAACATACTGGCATGGCAAACCAGTAACATGAGAATATAAAAGGAATGAAAAACAACTAGGACTCCGGAGGACTCCCCAGTTCTCTGAAACTTACTGGCTGTTGTTAGGAAGGAGTTGACCAACTTGTGCCTGTCTTTACGGGTTGGATCCGGCAGAGTGCCTGCCATGGGTGCTCTGTGCTTAAGTGAGAACTTTTTGGGAGGTTTGATTTTGTCAAAAGGCTTGTTCTGCCATTGAGACTTTAGCATGCTCTGGAAGTGCAGGCTTGTGGGAACATCTGCAAGAAACATAGAACACTGCAAGTTAGTCCAAACACGTGATCGATCTTTGGGCTCCTCTTTCCTGAAGTGATGGGTGTTCACCACTGACTCTCCTATGGTCCCAGAAACAGGGACCTGACAGGGCAGAAGCTGTTGTATAGAAGATCCATCTATGAAAACCTTAGTAAAGGTTGCTCTTCTACTCACAAGCAAGTTACATGGCTTTTCCTTCTCAAGTTCCAAGTGTGTATGTGGGGGGGAATCCCAAACACCTTTTATTAGACTTGATGGAGTACTCCCTCAACCACGTATTTCTCTAAGTTTGCTGTCTTTATTGGTTTAACAGATAGATGGACATCCTATTTCTTTTTAAAAAATATTTTATAGTTATACACGGACACAGTGTCTTTATTTTATTTATTTTTATATGGTGCTGAAGATCGAACCCAGTGCTTCACTCGTGCGAGGCAAGCGCTCTGCCATGAGCCACAACCAAAGCCCTGAACATCCTATTTCTATTCTTCTAGAAATTGAGACTATTTAAACCTGCTACCTTCTATCAATATAGACTTAATCAGGACATATTCATTTAACAAACATTTATTTTATTTTTTTTGTACCAGGGATTGAACTCAGCGATACTGGACCACTGAGCCACATCCCCTGCCCTATTTTGTGTTTTATGTAGAGACAGGGTCTCACTGAGTTGCTTAGTGCCTCACCATTGCTGAGGCTGGCTCTGAACTCATGATTCTCCAGTCTTAGCCTCCCCAAGTGCTAGGATTACAGGCATGCGCCACCATGCCTGACTTAACCTACTATTCCTTTTTTTTTTTTTTGGTACTGGGGATTAAACTCAGGGGTACTTGACCCCTGAGCCCTATCTCCAGCCCTATTTTGTGTTTTATGTAGAGCCAGGGTCTCACTGAGTTGCTTAGTGCCTCACCGTTGCTGAGGCTGGCTTTGAACTCGGGATTCTTCTATCTCAGCCTCCCAAAGTGCTAGGATTACAGGCATGCACCAGTGCACTCGGCTTTAACCCATTATTCTTGACCTCTAGTGACAATTTGCAACTTTAAGATCTCTCTCTTTTTTTGTGGTACTAGGGATTGAACTCAGGGGAGATCTACCACGAAGCTACATGCCCAGCCCTTTTTATTTTGAGATAGGATCTTGGAAAATTGCCTAGGCTACCCTGAAACTTCTGATCCTTCTGCCTGGGCCTCCCAAGTAGCAGGAATTATAGTTGTGCACCACCATGTTCAGTTTTGATTTTCCTTGTTATGTTTGCAACATTCTGATATTTCACCACCATGGCTACATAAATCTGAGTCTCTTTTCAGGATTCTAGAAAGCTTTCCAGGATTTTAATATAAAGGCCAGAATATTTCTCTTTGGCCCCCAGTTTTTCCAGGAAATCAGTAAGGATCCAAGAAACGCTACAAAGTTCCAACCCTTGCAGAGCATGGTGGCACATGCCTGTGATCCCAGTGACTCAGGAGACTGAAGCAGGAGGATCTAGTTTGAGGCCAGTGTAGGCAACTTAGTGAGGCTCTGTGTCAAAAGAAAAAATAAAAAGGGCTTGGCATGTAGGTTAGTGGTACAGTGTTCCTGGATTCAGCTCCCAACACAGCAAAAATAAATAAGTGAATTATAAATCCAACCCTGGAGTCCATACCAGACACTGCTTTAGCATGGAATGAGTATGGGAAGGGAAATCCAACTTATTCCAAATTTACCAGCCACATAACTGCTCAGGTTCTATTACTCTGTGTTCTTTAATTCTAGGTTAAAAAAAAAAAAAGAACCTGCTCTAAACATCTTCCACTACACAGGAGATTATTCCTGCACATGGTCTGGGCTATTTTCCCATATTTACTTCTCTGGTTGTCTTTTTTTTTTTTTTTTTTTTTTTGGTACCGGGGATTGAACTCAGGAGTACTCGACCACTGAGCCACATCCCCAGCCCTATTTTGTTTTATGTAGAGACAGGGTCTCACTGAGTTGCTTAGCGCCTCGCCACTGCTGAGGCTGGCTTTGAACTCGCGATTCTCCTGTCTCAGCCTCCCTAAGTGCTGGGATTACAGGCTTGAGCCACCGTGCCCGGCTTCTTTTTTTTTTTTTTTTTAGTTGTAGATGGACACAATGTCTTTATTTTGTTGCTTTGTACGTGGTGCTGAGGATCCTGAGGATCGAACCCAGGGCCTCACGCATGCAAGGCAAGCGCTCTACCGCTGAGCTACAATCTCAGCCCCTCTGGTTGTCTTGTCAGTTTTCCATCTTCCAAAATCCACTGCAAGTTCACTTATGCTACTTAAAATGTTTATGGGGTTTTGGCCTCCAGGAAGAACAAAAGATGTGCTCAATTAGAACCAGGACAGGGAGGCAGGGAAGAGAAGAATCAATCACCATCACTGAACTCATTCTTATGTGACAGGCATTTTGTGTGTGTTATCACCTAACCTTTACAACAAGTCCATGAGGTGAACACCATCATGCTTATTTTAAAGACAGGAAACAAATTCAGAGGTGAATTTACTATGCCTAAGGTTACAAAGAAACACTCCCAGGCGTGGTGGTGCACGCCTATAATCCCAGCAGCTCAGGAGGGTGAGGCAGAAAGATCACAGATTTGAAGCCAGCCTCAGCAATTTAGGAAGGCACTAAGCAACTTAGTGAGACCCTGTCTCAAATTAAAAAAGCAAAAAGGGTTAGGGGATGTGGCTCAGTGGCAAAGTGTCCCTGGGCTAATCTCTAGTACCAACCAACCAACAAAAAAAACCCAGAAACAATCCAAAAACTCTAACATTTCAAATAGAATTATGTAATCGTCAATGTCATATTCTTAAACCACTCACTGTGGGATCACTCACTGTCCTGGAGGATAGAGAAGTTTGATTCTTTAGCAAAGTCTGGTAGTTCTCAAATTATTCCCAAAGAAATAAAAAGTAAAAGATTATATATATATATATATATATGATTTTAATATTTCTTTTGGTACTGAGGATTAAACTCAGGGGCACTCGACCACCGAGCCAAATTCCCAGCCCTATTTTGTGATTTATGTAGAGACAGGGTCTCACTGAGGTGCTTAGCACCTGGCCATTGCATTGCTGAGGCTGGCTTTGAACTTGTGATTCTCCTGTCTCAGCCTCCCAAAGTGCTGGGATTATAGGCATGCACCACCATGCCTGGCTTATATATTTTAATTTTGAAAAAGGGTTTCACTAAATTGCTGAGGCTGGCCTTGAACTTATGATCCTCCTGCCTCAGTCGATGGGATCACAGGCGTGCTACACCACAGTTGGCTCCAAGATTTAACTACTCTTGCCTGATGCAGTAAGTGTACTCCTGTAAACCTAGCAGCTTGAAGGCTGAGGCAGAAGAATCATAAGTTTGAGGCCAGCCGCAGCAATTTAGCAAGATCCTGTTTCAAAATGAAATATTAAAAAATCATTCACTGGGGATGCAGCTCAGTGGTAGAGCACCCCGGGGTTCAATGCTCAGTAACACACACACACACAAGGGGGGGAAAAAAAAAAGAAAGAAAACTATTAAATTTTAATGACAGTGAACAGTTTTTAAAAAAATATTTTTTTTAGTTGTAGATGGACACAATGCCTTTATTTTATTTACGTATTTATATGTGGTGCTGAGAATAGAACCCAGGACTTCATACATGCGAGGTGAGTATTCTACCACTGAGCCACAACCCCAGCTCCACAGAGTGAACATTTATTACATGGTCAATTGTTAAGATACAGTAACAACTGCGTGAGATGGCATACACCTTTAATCCCAGAGACTGAGGAGACTGAGGCAGGAAGATCCAAGCTTGAGGCCAGCCTCAGCAACTTAGCAAGACCCTTAGCAATTTAGTGAGACCCTGTCTCAAAATAAAAAGGACTAGGGACATGGTTCAGTGGTTAAGTGCCCCTGGGTTTAAGCCCCAGTACCTTAAAAAAAAAAAAAAAAAAAAAAAAAGGACAATAACTGAGAACAATGCAGAATGCAGTCTTCTGAAAATATTTTCCAAAATCATTCCTGTCATTCACACATAAAAAACAAACCTCATCTCTCCCAATTCCTAAAATAAATTAGTCAGACATTTAAAAGGGGGGGGGGGCTACATTAGTCATGAATCAAATTTAGAAGTACTGATGGTAAAAAATCTTTGCTCTAATTCAGATCGGGCTGAGAAAAGGGGTGTGTGTGAAATAAAGTATTATTTACAAGTACTCAGCCTAGGACAACAGTCTGAAAGCTGGGCTCCAGCCAGAATGAATAATGAAAGCTCAGGGAAGGGAAGAACACTTTCTATGTATGCCAAGATATCCCTTTGTCAGTAGATGAATTACCTTCACTTGGTAAAAGGTGTGTACATATGCAATGGGACTCCAAAAGCATAGTGATTTTATTTTTTTTTCCCCATTCACAGCTCTTCCAAACTTGAAAATGAAGCCAGGGGAAAAAGGGTATATAGGGAAATGAGGCCTGGACACAGTGAAAATAACAATGAACTAGATTTCAGATTCTTCTAAAAAATAAGTTAAGTCCAAATAGCTACTATTAAAAATCTGAGTGGGTACAGAAGAGGACATCTATTTATTACTGCTAGACAAAATGAATGCCATGGTCTCTGAATTCTAACTGCTGAATTCATGACTCAACTGAAATGCTCTCCTAATCCCCTCCTCTCAATTCACTGGTTTTTTTTTTTTTTTTTTTTTGGTGGTGGTTGTTCATTTGTTTTTTGGTATTGGAGACTGAACCCAGGGTGCTCTACCACTGAGCACATCCCAGTGCCCCGCCCCCATTTTTATTTATTTTGAGACAGGGTCTTGCTAAATTGCTTAGAGCCTTGCTAAGTTACTGAGGCTGGCTTCAAACTTGAGATATTCCTGTCTCAGTCTCCCAAGTCATTGGAATTACAGGTGTGCACCACTGTGCCTGGCATTTTGATGGTCTTAAATGGAAGTTGGCACAATTACAGAATATCACCCATGGAACACCATCTTGTGTCCTAGAGTTGAAGCATCATCAACAGACAGTAACGAACTGTTTTAAGAGACTCAGCCTGCTGAGACTGGCCATAAATTTACCAATGTTTTCCTTTAATTGTTTCCACATAAGTGTGAACAGGAAGCCGGACACAGTGGCACACACCCGTATACCCAGTTATTCAGGAGGCTGAGGCAGAAGAATCACAAGTTAGAGGTCCACCTGTAAAATTTAGTGAGATCATGTCTCAAAATAAAAAATGAAAAGTGTTACGGGTATAGCTCAATGGTAGAGTGCCTCCTGGGTTACATCCTCAAAACACAAAGACAAGAAACAAACAAATCCTCCACAAAACAGCGGTAGAAAACCATCAGGAACCCAGTTAAACCCCCAGTCAGTGAACAAAGGCAAGCCCATAGGCATTGCTGATCATCTCACACTCTAAATGAACAGTAACAGCACCTAAGATAAGCAGAGTTAAAAATCTGATATAGGCTGGGCGCGGTGGTGCACACCTGTGATCCCAGTGGCTAGGGAGGCTGAGGCACTAAGCAACTCAGTGAGACCCTGTCTCTAAATAAAATACAAAAAATGGCTGGGGATGTGGCTCAGTGCCCTGAGTTCAATCCTTGGTTTTTTAAAAAAAAAAACACAACAACAACAACAAAACTGAAACAGGCTGGAGATAGGAACTGAAAGGAATATGAAATGAAGAAAATGCAAGAGGGATCCATGCATCTAGAGAACATCCCATATTCTATACTTGTATCTGGGGTTAAAATGTTGTTATTGAGTGAAGAGGGTGAAATTCCTTATCAGGTAAATAGGAAAATAAAACTGATTACTAATACTACCTTAAGTTTACTATTTCCTCAAACAAAATGGAAAGTGAAAAGACCATGACTACAGGCCCACCAGGTTCTGGTATTCTATGATTCACTTGACCGTTCTACTCATTACTTTGCACCATTTTCTTAAAAAAGCTTTCTTTCTTTCTTTTTTTTTTTTTTTTAAATATTTTTTTAGTTGTTGATGGATCTTTATTTTATTCATTTATTATTTATATGTGGTGCCAAGGATTGAACCCAGTGCCTCACGCATGCTAGGCAAGTGCTCTACCACTGCGCTACAGCCCCAACCCTAAACAAGCTTTCTTAAGTGTGTAAGCTCACTTCTTTCTCCTGCTGGGAAGTTTGTAGTAGCCTCATAGGCCCAGTTTGGCAAGCTCTTTCAAAAAAGTATAGGATTTCCTGGTCAGTAGGTGGTGCCCTTAGTAAGCCCTTTTTACAAACTTAAAGTTAACACTGTCTCTCCCCATGTTGTACATTCTCTACATTTCTAAATAGGGATTAATTAAATTGATTACTAAGGAAGTTGATAAAGAAATAACACTTTTAGCCGGGTGCGGTGACGCACGCCTGTAATCCTAGCACTTTGGGAGGTTGAGACGGGAGAATTCCAAGTTCAAAGCCAGCCTTGCTGAGCAATTCAGTGAGACCCAGTCTCTACATAAAACACAAAATAGGGCTGGGGATGTGGCTCAGTGCCCGAGTTCAATCCCTGGTTAAAAAAAAAAACAAAAAAACAACACTTTTGCTTGAATACTAACAGACTATTACATCCTCCCCCCCCCCCCCAACCTTTCACAGCTAGGGAACTACATACAGTTACCAAATTTATTTTTTGCAAGACTGGGGATTGAACCCAGGGGTGGTCTCCTATTGATCTCCACCCAACCCCTTTTAGCTGGAGACAAGTTCTCCCTAAATTGCCCAGGCTGGCCACTCACCTGCAATCCTCTTGTCTCAGCCTCCCAAGTGGTTGGAGTTACAGACTCGAAACACTCCAAGCCACCCCATCCAATTAAATTTTTTATCTAGATATCGGTAATGGCAGTGGATGGCGCACTGAAGGTGTGAGGCAGAACTCTAGGCCAGAATGGCAGCTAGTTGTGATGTGGCAACCACACAGACTGATTAGGAAGTATTTGTAAAATTACTTAAAATTTGTTACAGAGCACCACAGAACAGCTAAGTATCACATTTAAACAATTCAAAATGTGGAGGAGGAAATCCCAACAGATAACCAATGAATAGAACAATTAGAAATTCAATGGAATCATTTATATAAGAGGGTTTTATATGAATGTAACCATAACAGGAATTAAAGAATGAGTCAAAATTAACCTTGTTAAGAAAAACAAAACTAGAAATTGTCATTTTTAAACATCTCCTAGAGAAGAGACTGCAAAAGGGCAGTCCAGTAGTCAAGTCTAGTGCACAAAAGTTGGAGCCATGCAGTTCTAGGATGAGTTGTTGTCTCCAGTGTAACTAAATGCTATACAGGGAATGCCAATACTTCAGGGGGTGCTTTTTTGGGGGGGTGGGAGGAACTGGGGATGGAACCCAGGAGCACTTTATCACTGAGCCACAACTTTAGTTTTTTATTTTTTTGTGACAGGGTCTCATACTAAGTTGCTAAGGCTGGTTTTACACTTGTGATCCTCCTACCTCAGTCTCAGTCTCCCAAATTGCTCGGATTACAGGTGTGCACAACCCTGCCCCCTTGGGGAAGCTATTCAAATAGAATATAAATGAACAGTGCCCTCAGGAGCTGAGCATCTCTATAGCTCTGGAAATCTTTCAGTTTACAGACAGACTGTGCTCTGGATATGGCAGTTATTTGCAACAAAGCAAAATTATCCTAATAGGAACAATGTTAAATATGATAATTAGGTCTCCAGGTCAATTCACATAATTCTAACTAAGCCACAGGCAAATACAGTAGTTCATGGATCCTACTTAGGATGCTATATACATTCTTGTTTACACTCTCAAAAATAGAACTTAATGGTTGACCAACTCTCTTGTCATAGTTAGAGTCATAAGTAGAAGGTGTGTGTGTGTTGTGCTTGATATAAGGGGAGATGGCAGATGGGGGAGAATAAAACACAAAAAAAGTATTTAGAGGCAAGAAAATGATAAAGATCAGAGAAAGAGGTGCTCTGTATCTTTCCTTTCTTTGCTCCATTGCTTGGAATGAAATGGTATGGTGAATAAGGGAGGGCAGAAGGGCAGCAGTCAAATCTATAGATATGATGCAGTCAGTAGGACAGAAAGTATTAATAGGGAATAAGTACCTCCTAGCAGATATGCTGAGTGATGAAATACATGAGAGATGTGAGGCAGCTGGTTCAGGCATATTTGATTGGGAGTTGGGGGAAGTTGGGGGAGACCACTGACAGTTCTATATGGTAATACTGTTGACAAAGGCATGATTAGGGGATATCCAGTGGGTACAAATATAGGTCTTTGGATACTTTTTGGTCTTCAAATTTGAGACCATACAACACTATACTTCAGAAATTAGGTGGGCATTGTGGCCCAAGTCTGTGACTGGAGTGCTTGGGAGGCTGAGATAGGAGGATGGTGAGTTCAAAGGCAGCCTTAGCAACTTAGTAAGACCCAGTCTCAAAATAAAAAATAAAAAGGAGCCAGGTGCGGTGGTGCATGACTATAATCCCAGCACTTTGGGAGGCTGAGATAGGAGAATCTTGAGTTCAAAGCCAGCTTCAGCAAGGCGAGGCGCTAAGCAACTCAGTGAGACCCTGTCTCTAAATAAAACATAAAATAGGGCTGGGATTTTGGCTCAGTGGTCGAGTATCCCTGAGTTCAATCCATGGCAATCAATCAATCAATCAATCAATCAATCAATCAATAAATAAATAAATCCATCCATCCATTCATTCAAAGTATAACTCAAGAAATGTTTCAGGGGCTGGGATTGTGGCTCAGTGGTAGAGCGCTTGCCTCGCATGCGTGAGGCACTGGGTTCGATCTTCAGCACCACATAAACATAAATAAAATAAAGATATTGTGTCCATCTACAACTAAATAAAATATTTTAAAAAAAAGAAAGAAATGTTTCAAATCTTGCTGGTGGGCTCTGCCTGAAGTCAAAATTTTGAAATGAGCAGAAATCTGATGTCTCCTAATAATCTCTCTAGAGCCATTTAGTCTTGGATAAACCACCACATCACACTAAGCATTCTTTGATCTATAAAATTCAAGGAATATCTTATAAAATTTTGTAAAGAAGCAAATGAAGCCAGGCGCAGTGGCTCAAGCCTGTAATCCCAGCACTTAGGGAGGCTGAGACAGGAGAATCTTGAGTTCAAAGCCAGCCTCAGCAATGGCGAGGTATGAAGCAACTCAGTGAGACCCTGTCTCTACATAAAACACAAAATAGGGCTGGGGATGTGGCTCAGTGGTCGAGTGCCTTTGAGTTCAATCCCCAGTACCAAAAAAAAAAAAAAAAAAAAGCAGCAAATCATACAAATATGAGAAAAGTGCTTTTTAAACCATAACATACTACACAAACAACAATGGAAATGGTAATAGTTATAATTCAAAGGCACAAAAAAGGTGAGAGTGAATGACTTTGGAATGTGAAGTACACAGGAAAATGTTCAGGCATTTCCCACTAATTATGGTTCTGATTGTCTTGCTATCCATATGCTCCAGGTTTTATAAATTCTTCTACTCTTAGAAGTCATCAGTTGGCAGCAGGAATATTATACCACTTCCTTTTGACAAAGAGGGTTTTGGTATCAAAAGCCAAAACTCCTTGTAGCTACAGGATTTGAGAGCCAAGAAAAAATTCAGTCATTTGAAGAATAGACGCAGAACAGGAGATTATAGTCCTTTAATGATCAACTGATAATTATAAGGGGGATTCTTAAAAGTGAGGGTTGGCAATGACTATTGCTGTAAATAAAGTTTTACTGGAATACCACTTTGCCTCCATTATTATTTTTTTTTTTAACATCTTGTCCATAGCTGCTTTTGTGCTAAAATGGCAGTTGAGCAGTTGTGACATAAACTGGCACTGATTATATTGTCTTCATAGCCTAAGATACTTATCTACTACCTGCCCTTTTAAGCTTATAAACCACTTGTTTTAGCCAGGCGCGGTGGCACAAGCCTGTAATCCCAGCACTTAGGGAGGCTGAGACAGGAGAATAGCGAGTTCAAAGCCAGCCTTGGCAACGGCGAGGCATTAAGCAACTCAGTGAGACCCTGTCTCTACATAAAACACAAAACAGGGCTGGGGATGTCGTTCAGTGGTCATGTGCCCCTGAGTTCAATCTCTAGTACCCAAAAAAAAAAAAAAAAGATGCAATCTATTGTGAAATGTTATGAAGGACAACATGAAAAACAGATCTGTATTCCCAGGAAGAAAAAGTACAATAAAAAGTCATGATATATGCCATTAGCATATAAATAAATATGAAGCTGGGCATGTAGCTCAGTTAATATAGCACTTGCCTAGTATGTGTAAGGCCCTGGGTAAATCTCCAGTACTGAAAAACAAAGAACACAAACCCCAGATTACAAAAGCACTGATTTCCTGTATTTAATCCAGAGCAGTGGTCTCCAAATACTTTTGTTCATGTACTGTTTGAAATGCAAAAAAAAAAAAGAATCACTTCAGATAGTTTATAAAGGTTGTATATTCTAGAATACTACATATGCTTTAAAACCCTTTTATTAAAACTTTAGCAAGTAAATATATTTAGTTTCATTAACTGATGAAAAAATCTTCCTGTTGAACCTTAGCCAATCAAGACTTTGGTCGAGCCAAGTGCAGTGGCACATGCCTGTAATCCCAGCGGCTCAGGAGGCTGAGGCAGGAGAACCCCAAGTTCAAAGCCAGCCTCAGCAACAGCAAGGTGCTAAGCAACTCAGTGAGACCCTGTCTCTCTATAAAATACAAAATAGAGCTGGGGATGTGACTCAGTGGTCGAGTACCCCCGAGTTCAATCCCCAGTACCGCCCCCCCCCCAAAAGACTGTGGTCAAAATCTGTCATACACTAACTTACTATAAATTGTAGCCTATACCAACTTCTGTTTTTTGTTGGGGGGGGGGGGTGTGTGTGCTGGGGATTGAACCCAGGGGTGTTCTACTTCTCAGTTATATTCCCAGCCCCCCCCCTTAAGTTTTGTTTTGAGACAGAGTCTTTACTCAGTTGCCCAGTCTGGCCCCGAACTTGCAGTTCTCCTATGTCAGCCTCTTGTGTTGCTGGCATTATAGGTGTATGCCACAGTGCCTGGCTTCATTTTTTTCTTTTTAAATGAAAACTACCTTCCCCACCCTCTGCAGTGATGCTGAGGCTGGAACCCAGGGTCTTGTTCATGCTAAACAAATGTCCTACCACTGACCACTGAGCTATGCCCCCAACCCAGCTCTTAAAAACTTTTAAATTTAACTCCCAGGGATTCTTCTTTTTTTTGGGGGGGGGGGCTGGGGGTCAAACGCAGGGCTTTGCCACTGAGTACATCCCAGCCCGAGATTATTCTTCAGGAGCTGTGAACTCTTAGAAACAGTCCCTTTGTGGTCTTCCATGTTTAAGGTTTTACACTCTCTGGGGCAAGACCCACACCACACAGAATCTCAACATGGTCAAGAAGAATGCATGTCTTTTGTCATACTGGAAGGAGCTAGTTGTGAAAAGGGAGGCGGGAAAGGAGAACTGATGAGACTTATCAGAGGTAGGTAAATATTAGAAAAGCAGTACACACCAACACTAAGGATCCATGCTGATGAACACACTGGAAAGCTTCATGTCTTCACATACACACCAATATGAATACATTCACAACACTGCTGCTCATTCTATTTTATATTATGGTACACATAAAGAACATATTTTTAAAGATAACCTAAAGAATAAAGGTTCAGATTACTTGAGGTGGGAGGCAAGTGAACCCAGGCACATCCCAGACACTCAACAGTGAGAGGAAAATCTCCCCAGCAAGTTGCAATCTTTTTAGTGTCACATTCTAGTTTGGTGCCATTTATTGTATCCTTTCTGCAAAGTTAGAAGATTGATGAAAAGTGATACATTTATAGAATGAGTACCTGAGCTGTACCAGGACCCTGGGCTGATTTTCTTTCACCCAGAACATTCATTAAGTCTCATTCATTGGACTTTATATTCTGTGGTCTTTCTTACCATCTGGAAATGCTAGCACAGGGTGAACACAAGAGTCCAACTGGGAAAGGCGTTCCAACAGAGGGGCTTCGTAGTGGATTTCAGGAGGCATGGTGTTGACACTGCCTGAACCACACAGTGCACAGGAGGGATTCACATCACAGCCAGAGCGGATTGTGCTGTTCCGGTGAACCTGTGGAAAGCCAAACAAAATTCTGACTATTCAGCATTGATAAAAACCCAAGATTCTCACTCATTATCCCAAAGATTCAGGAAACCTTGCTAAGTATATGACACTACCAACAGAATGTTTGATTAGTTTGTTAAGCCATTTCCATTTCTCTGGAACACACTTGACCTTCAAAGTGATTAAGGGAACTTTCTTTTCAATAAAATCCAATTATATGGCGCCCTAATTTCTTGCCTAGATATTAAACCCATAATAGTTCAAAAGATACTGAAACTGTGCTGAAAACAGTTTACAATATCGGCATAGCTTCACCACCTGAAGGTCTTTGTGTGTGTGTTACTGGGGACTAAAACCAGGGTGTTCTAGCACTTAACTACATTCCCAACCTTTTTTATTTTGAAACAGGGCCTTGCTAAGTTGTGAGGCTGGTCTCAAACTTGCAATCCTTCTGCCTTAGTCTCCTCAGTAGCTGGCATTACAGGTATACACCACCACATCTGGATCACCTGATGGTTTAACTGTCTATTAAGAAGGTGAATAGTTGGCTCCTGATTCTCAAGACTTGACTTACTCTCTTTAGCAACTTCATTCACTTGGAAGCCTTTAATGACCAATGACACCCTTTTTCTCTTTTCACACCTCTTCCTTAAAACTTTCAGTTAATCCTATACAAGGTGGTGTGTTTTTGGAGACAAGTAACTCATATTCTCTTTAACATAGCCTAAAACTCACTGTTAAAAGATTCATGCTTAAGTAATCAAAATAATTTTTGCATCATGAGTGTTCTTATTCATAGTCTTTATATTAGATTAATTATAAGGAGATAGAAATTATTTCCATTAAACTTCCTTTATATACATGGGGGCAAAATAAACAATTACTCCAGCTAAGTCTGGAGTGAAATATGAACTAATTTAAGTCTTCAACAGATTTAATTCTAGCTGGACACAGGGGTGCATGCCTATAATCCCAGTGATTCAGGAGGATGAGACAGGAGGACCAAGTTCAAGGCCTTGCAGAATTCAGCAAGACCCTGTCTTTAAAAAAAAGAAAAGAATAAAAGGCTGGGGGGCTGGGGTTGTGGCTCAGTGGTAAAGCACTTGCTGAGCACGTGAGGCACTGGATTTGATCCTCAGCACCACATAAAAAATAAAATAATGGTATTGTGTCCATCTATAACTAAAAATAAAAAACTAAAAAAAGGCTGGGGATATGGCTCAGTGGTTGAATCTCCATTACCACCGCCCCCTGCAAAAAGACAGTTCTGCTCAAATAAATAAGAAAATCAGTGTTTTTGTAATTTTAGGCTTGCAGGAGAAAAGTTGAAGCCACGTTGAAGGCAGGATAACTATACTGTAGTCATTATAAAGAAACAAGCCTGGCATTTACCAAAGCATGGTTCAAAGTCATCTGGCAGTACCACTCCTGGAAGAAAGAACCTGCCTAGGGAATGGCACTATGAGACGGGATCCTAGGAGCAAGGGTAATATCATAATGAAGACAAAAATGTCCCAAAAATCTCTGCTGGCAAAACTCTAACATCTGCTGCAGCTGCATTCATTTCTAGCACAGACACTCTCTGAAAGTGGTTTCCCTTTATGGACTTGTATAGGTTAAAGTGAATATTTAGGAACAATGTAATCTTCATCAACATTCTCCATCCAAATGCCTCCTAGCACCCACAAAGACCAGCTGCATGTCAAGAAGGTCTCTTGAAGGTCAGACTGGACAAAATGAAGATTCCTGTAACCATAAATTGTAGATGCCACTGAAAGAAAATGATACTAACTAAATATGACATTTTTATGTGGACAACATTTCTACAGTTTTGGGAAAAATTATCCTTTGCAACCTATTTAACTGGTTTTCTGGAGGAGATATAATTTTGAGGTAGAGAGACTATATTGGCAGGTAAGAAAACCAGATCATATCACAGATAGATGGAAGGATTTGGGAAGATCTTTAGGATCTAAAAAATTACACCAAAACCGCAAATATCAAAAAGATTAGGAAGAGATACCAACAACCCAAATAAGAAAAAAAAAAAAAAAACATTAAAAGAGCAATATGGGTATTTTTTTTTTCCTTCATAAACTGACCCATGACATCAATGAGCTCTCCATATGGGACATTAACTTTATTTCAAGGCTAGGGTATATCCCTTAAGTCAAAAGCCAACATGTAGCCGGGCGCGGTGGAGCAAGCCTGTAATCCCAGCACTTAGGGAGGCTGAGGCAGGAGAATCGTGAGTTCAAAGCCAGCCTCAGCAATGGTGAGGCACTAAGCAACTCAGTGAGACCTTGTCTCTACATAAAACACAAAATAGGGCTGGGGATGTGGCTCAGTGGTCAAGTGCCCTGAGTTCAATCTCTAGTACCAAAAGAAAAAAGGCAACATGTTTGGGTATGAAAAGAATATGGCAAGAATAGCAAAGTAAAAAAGAAAAAAAAAAAAAAAAAGGCAAAATAAAACTAAGATTAAAAGTAGAAATTAGCAAAAGAGGAAACACATGCTAGAAATGACAAATTTAAGAACTTATCAATACTTTCAGAGCTCTTCTTTTGTTTCCATATCCACCCTCAGAAGCAGGTAAACAGATCAATTGACTGAGTTGAAAGACTGGCCACAAAGAGAAAAAGGAAAGAAACCCACAAATTTTTAAGAACTAATCAAAAACAGCACTAGTTAGTGAAAAATTGGCTATCTATATTTATTATAAATGAAACAATCAACTGTAGTCATTTTTAAGTCTCTATAAGCTAAAATGGAGAAATATTTGATATCCAAGCTAAAAATGAATAGTTTTGACACAGTAATGTTATCCAAATAAAAATCTGTAATATGCAAACTAAGGAAAGTTAGAGGAATATACACAAAAACTTGTTATCATGGAGGTGGAAGCTATGAAGAACTCTCTCTTTCTTTTTTTTTTTAAATATTTATTTTTGTAGGTGGACAGAATATCTTTATTTTATTTTATGTGGTGCTGAGGATTGAACCCAGTGCCTCCCGCGTGCTAGGCGAGCACGCTACCACTGCGCCATAACCCCAGCCCCTCTCTCTTTCTATATTATGATAAAACAGCTTATCTATTATATCTATAATGTTTAATTAAATGTTAACATATTTTTGTATTATATCTGGTGAGGGAATATCATATGCATGTCTAAAAGGGGCAAGGGCTCTATTTCCTCAGTGAAGTCTCTGATATTAAAAAATAGATAATTTCTATTTAATTAAAATGGTGCCAGCATAAAGAAATTAGAAAGTCTTCTATAGTCCTTTTAAAAAATAACAAAACACGGGCTGGGGTTGTGGTGCAGTGGTAGCGTGCTCGCCTAGCATGCGTGAGGCACTGAGTTCGATCCTCAGCACCACGTAAAAATAAAATAAAGATATTCTGTCTGCCTACAACTAAAAAATAAATATTAAAAAAAATAACAAAACATAAAACCTGGCAAAATATGTAAGTGCACACTTCTAGCTGCCCAGAACTAAATCCTTGTATCCATCTTAAACTTCCTTCACACTTCATTATCCAATCATGAAGTCTTTTAGGCGCTAACCTTCTAAATAGATCTACTTCAACTTCAATCATGCTGGTCTGTTATTATCTTTCCCACAGCTTCCTAACTGGTCCTGGTCCTCTTATTTGCCCCTACTTCCAAATAATCAATGCACAAGTCAGTGTAATCTTTTTTTAAGACCGCAGACATGTCAGCTTTCTACTTCTGACTGTTTTCTTTTTTTGCAGTGCTGGAGATAGAATCAGGGACTCATACATGCTAGGTAATGCTCCACCACTGAGCTGTACCTCCAGCCTTTAAAAGACAAAGTTCTTGAACAGGCGCTGCGGCACATGCTATAATCCCAACTACTCAAGAGGCTAAGGCCAGACGCTCTTAAGTTCAAGTCCAGCCTGGGCAACTTGGTGAGAACCTGTCTCAAAAAACAAAAAGCCCTGGGGATGTGGCTCAGTGGTAGAGCACTCCTGGGTTGGATCCCTAGGACCAAAACAAAAAATAAAGCCCAATTTCTTGCATAGTGCCCTAAACTATCTTTCACATTCACTGCCTCTCTAAGGTCATTCCTTGATATTTGTCTAGCCCACTTTACCAGTTACTCTGGTTCCTTGCTACATTTCTCCAATATGGCAGACAAAGTTTCAGATCATTTGTACTTGGGTCTTTTTTCATTTGCTCCATGGTCATTCTCTTACCTCAGTTCTTTTTATTCAAATGGTCACTTTCTTAAAGTGAACATTTATTCTAAATAATATATATTTCTAAAATGTATAAGTGAAAAAAAATTCTGTTCTCAACTTTAACAACACACACCACCTTGGATTAAGCTTAACAAGAAATGTAAGCACAATGTGGTGCACACTTGTAATCCCAGTGACTCTGGGGATTACGGCAGGAGAATTACACATTTGAGTCCCATCTGGGAAATTTATTGAGACGTTTCAAAATTTAACAAGAAAGAAAAAAAGGGGTGTGTGTAAACTGGGGATGTAACTAAGTGGGTTCAGCCCCCAGCTACTCAAAAGAAAGCATAATAAAAGCTTAAAGATACTAATGTTCTAAAAATAAATCAAACATTGGACTGGTTTGAGAGGGAAAGAAGCAAAAAAAAAAAATTTATACAAATAATCTTAAAACTACAATTGAAAGACTATAAAATGAACACCCAAAACTCAGTAGCTTTCCCATACCTTAATAAAAAATTTGCTAAAAAAGAAATCAGAACAAGTTTCATTCACAATAACCTCAAAAAGAAAGAAAGAAAGAAAGAAAGAAAGAAAGAAAGAAAGAAAGAGAAATCTAATAAACCAAGGAGGTGCAAAACTTCTACAAAGAAAATTATAAAGCACTGAAGAAAGAAATGGAAGTCACTAGAATACTGAAAAACTTTCCATGTTCATGGAAAGGCAGAATTAATATTGTTGAAATGACCATATTACCAAAAGGGATTCAAGTCAATCCCCACTGAAATACTGATGATGTTATTCACGGGATTAGATAAAACAGTCCTAAAATTCATTTGGAAGACTGAAAGACCCTCGATAGCCAAAGCAATTCTAAGCCAAAAAAGCAATGCTGGAAGCATCACAATATTCCACTTTAAATACTACTAACAGAGCTACAGTAATAAAAACTGCATGGTATTGGCAATAAGAGACACATAAACAAATAAAACAGAAGACAGCCAGCGAAACCCACACAGTCATCTGATCCTTGACAAAGGTGCCAAAAACATACATTGGAGAAAAGACAGACTTTTAATCAAATGGTGCTGGGAAAACTGGAAATCCATACAAGATGAACAAAACTAGATCCCCATCTCTCACCTTGCACAAAAGTCAACTCAAAATGGATCAAAGACTTAGGAATTAGACTAGAAACTTTGCAACTGCTGCAAGAAAGTGTAGGACCAACACTCCAACAAATAGGACTCCTAAAACTCAGGAAATAATAATTCCAAGAAGCAATACTTGGATGGCATTAAACTTTTGCACAGCAAAGGAACAATTAAGAGTGCAAAATGAGAAGCTACAGGAAAAGAGAAAAATCTTTGCTAGCTACTCTTCTGACAGAGGATTAATATCCAGAATACAAAGAACTAAAAAGAAAAAAAACTTAACACCAAACAACTTAATCAAAAAACGGGCAAATGAAGTTAACAGATATTTCTCAAAAGAAAAAAATACAAAAGACCAGCAAACATATGAAAAAAATGTTCAAAATCTTTAATATATTAATCAGGGAAATGTAAGCAAATCAAAACTACACTGAGGCTTCATTTGACTCCAGTTGAAAGACAGTCATCACAAATACAAACAATAATCCAGGAGTGGTGGTGTGTGCCTGTAATCCTAGCAACTCGGGAAGGACGAAGCAGGGGGATCACAAAATTGGAGGCCAGTCTAAGCAAATTAGCAAAACAGAAACAAAAAACTCACAATCAATAATAAATGCAGGGAATAATAATAATAAAAAATAGAAAATGAGGGGAAAAAAGGAACATTTTTATTGTTGGTGGCATTATAAATTAGTACAACCACTATGGAAAATCAGTCTGGAGGGTGCTCAAAAGACTAGGAATGGGGGCTGGGATTGTAGCTCAGTGGTAGAGTGCTTGCCTTGCATGCACGAGGCCCTGGGTTCGATCCTCAGCACCA
Source organism: Geosciurus inauris (assembly GCA_004024805.1). Classification (NCBI taxonomy): domain Eukaryota; kingdom Metazoa; phylum Chordata; class Mammalia; order Rodentia; family Sciuridae; genus Geosciurus; species Geosciurus inauris. Next base: position 114,992 of record PVHX01004022.1, read on the forward strand.
CATAAAAATAAATAAATAAAGATATTGTGTCCATCTACAACTAAAAAAAATTTAAAAGACTAGGAATGAAGCTGGGCAGGGTGGTGCATGCCTATAATCCCAGCACTTTGGGAGGCTGAGACAGGAGAATCACAAGTTCAAAGCCAGCCTCAGCAATGGCGAGGCACTAAGCAACTCAGTGAGACCCTGTCTCTACATGAAACACAAAATAGGGCTGTGGGATTTGGCTCAGTGGTAGAGTATCCCTGAGTTCAACCCCGGTACCAAACTCCCCCCCAAACAAACAAACCAAAAAAGACTAGGAATGAAACCACCATATGACCCAGCTGTATCATGTGTTAGTATTTCTCCTAAAGAATTAAAGTCAGCATACTATAGTGATATATCAATAACCGTATTTATAGAAATACCATTCACAATAGCCAAGTTATGGAAACAGCCATAAAGAAACTGTGGTATATATACACAATGGAGTTTTATTTAGCCATAAAGAATAAAATTGTCATTTGTAGGAAAATCGATGAAGTGGAGAATATCATACAAGTGAAATAAGCCAAACTCAGAAAGTCAACAGTCATATGTTTTCTCTCATACGTGGAAACTAGAGAGAAAAGGGGCATAATAAGTAAGAGGGGGAGAAAATCTCAAGAAAATAGAGGGAGATTAGTAGAAGAAGGATTGGGGGAGGGAGGTAGAGAAGAAAAGGGGAGGTACAATAAAATAAAACTCACCAGATTATACTGTTATATTGTGTGCATGCATGAATATGTAAAAATAAATTTTACTGTAGTATGTAATTATAATGTACCAATAGAAAGAAAAAAGATTCACAGTAAAACAAAACCAAAACCTGAAAGGATATATGTAAAGTAACTAGTAATTAACACAAATCTGTTCTTAGCGTGGCGTGGTGGTACACATGTATAATTTTAGTGATTCAGGAGGCTGAGGGAGGAGAATCACAAGTTTAAAGACAGCTTCAGTATTTCAACAAGACCTTGCCTCAAAATAAAAAATAAAAAGGGCTGGAGATCTGGCCTATTGGTAGATTCAATCCTTAGTACCTAAATAAAAATAACATTAGAAATCTGTTCTTAGAGGGTACTCATGAAGCTTAAAGGTAAAGCACTCGCCTTTCATGCTTGAGGCCCCAGGTTTGAGCCCCAGGATTGAAAAAAAAAATAAAGAAAATAATCTGCTCAAGAATTAAACAGACTAAAGCATGTAAGGTGGTATTTCAAAAGCAGTTAGTTAAAAATCTTTTTCAACAAATGGATCAGATAAACCAGGGGCTCATCATTTAGAGGGAAAAAGGTTGGATTCTTGCTTCACACTAAAGTAAATTCCAAATAAAGATTTAAGTATTTTTTTAAAAATGTGGGGCAATATATAGTGGTAAAAATGTGGGCTATGCTGTCTGACTGCCTGCGTTTTGAGCCTTGACTGCTACTTCTTAATTGTGTCCTCAGGTAAGTTACTAGGCTTCATTACTTCAGCATAACACACACAACTTTCTGCTTCTGGCCATGATGAAGTAACAGTGACCAGATGTACCTTTTAGTTATTAGCTAGAAAACTGGACCACAGGCAATGTAAAACCTAAAAACAAATGGGTGGTTTCTAAAACAGTTCTGACTTTCACCTTAGAAGTACATTCTAAAAATGCAGAGCAGGCAAAGAAAATGAGGTTTCATGAATTGAGGAAATAAACTACCAGAAGCTAAAGTAACTGGAGACTACATGGCAGCATTCAAGAAGAAGTTATACAGAAAAAAAAGCTCCAGAAGTTTTTGTGAGATCCCCTTCAGTGCTGGTGAACACTAGAACCACATATACAGGCCAGGCAAAAAGCAGCTGGAACTTAATGGTTTCCAGAGTGAATACTGGCTGGTAGGACTTTGAACTGTGAAAGTGGCATGGAGCATTCAAGAAAGATCCTTTTTAGGTATGAAACTAAACTACTAAACAGGTTAATCTTCACCTACCCCAACTAAGGACAAATCATTTATCTGCCAACAAAGCCCCTTTAAAGGAAGACAAAATAAGTCACATGCTACAACAAGGCAAAATCAAATACCCAGCACTCAATAAAAGTTGCTAGATATGCTGGGGATGTTCAGTGGTAGAACACTTGCCCAGCATATGCAAAAGGCCCTGGGTTAAATCCCCAGTATGGGGGCCAGGTGATTGCTAGATATATGCCAAGAGATAAGTAAATACTGCTACAGGGATCAAGAAAAATGTAGGTCACAAGAAACTAAGGGATAAATAAACCTTATTCTCCACAAATACATTATAAGGAAAAAGTGTACAATGGATAGCTTCCTGGAACAAACACTTTCACTGAGAATAACTAGAAAGGCTACTTACTGAGTATAACTAACAAGGTACCAGATACTAAGCACTTTTCCAGAATTAACCAGAAGCAGCAAATGCAGAATGCAAGTTCACTTCCATAGTTCTTTGTCCCTAGAATTTTGGCTGCTCAATGTTGTCATTAAGTTAGCATTTCTCTGAAACCTTGAGTTGTAACTTTTTAATTGATGTTTTCATTATTTATTTAGTTTTAAACCTGGCCTTTCTAGAGGGCCACTTTTGGGAAACAGACAACTGAGCAGCACTTTTGGTTCTTTCAAAGGCTAAAGGGACAGTATAAGATTAAATGTCAAATTTCCAGTGAAAAGAGAGGACAGGAAACTAAGCCTGACAATGCCAGGTATTCATCTTTACAAGGCAAACTGTGAAGCTACCTTATGAAAGAAGGAGACTAAGAAGCTAAGCAGAAAGCCTCTGAAAAGCAAGGCTTTAGCAGTCTCATTTGATTGACAAAAGATCCTAGGAGGGGTCAAACCCAGGGCCTCATACATGCTGGGAAGTGCCCTACCACCATACACCCTTAGACTGGCAGTTTCACTTTAACAAGGAGACCAAAATTAGAGTTCGGGATATGTTAGTCAACATAAATGGGTTCGGCTGGCTGAAAGTGAGCATGGGAAATAAGTTTATGCTCCAAGAACCAACCAGGGGTAGAGCTTTAAAAAAAAAAAAAAAAAAAAATTATTTTTTAGTTGTAGGTGGACAGAATATTTTATTCTTATGTGATGCTGAGGATCGAACCCAGTGCCTCATGCATGCTAGGTGAGCACGCTACCACTGCGCCATAACCCCAGCCCCAGAGGTAGAGCTTGAAGCTACGGCAGGGGGATCTTTTGAACCATGGAGTTTATAGCCAGCTTGGGCAAGATAGCCTCCAAAAAAGTAAAATACTTGGGAATCAATCTAACAAGAGTGGTGAAAGACCTCTACAACGAAAATTACAAGACATTAAAGAAAGTGAAGAAGATCTTAGAAGATCTTAGAAGATGGAAAGACCTCCCATGTTCTTGGATAGGCAGAATCAATATTATCAAAATGACCATACTACCCAAAGTGCTATACAGATTCAGTGCAATCCCAATTAAAATCCCAAAGTCCTTTCTTATAGAAATAGAAAAGGCAATCATGAAATTCATTTGGAAAAATAAGAGACCCAGAATAGCCAAAGCAATCCTGAGCAAGAAGAGTGAAGCAGGAGGAATCACAATACCAGACCTTAAACTTTACTACAAAGCTATAGTAACAAAAACGGCATGGTACTGGCACCAAAACAGACATGTAGACCAATGGTACAGAATAGAAGACACAGAGTAATGCACATAAGTACAGCTATCTCATATTAGACAAAGGTGCCAAAAACATACACTGGAGAAAGATAGCCTTTTCAACAAATGGTGCTGGGAAAACTGGAAGTCCATATGCAGTAAAATGAAACTGAACCCCTATCTCTCACCATGCACAAAACTCAACTCAAAGTGGATCAAAGACCTAGGAATTAGACCAGAGACCCTGTGGCTAATTGAGGAGAAAGTAGGTCCAAATCTTCAACACACTGGATTAGGCCCCGAATTCCTTAACAAGACTCCTATAGCACAAGAAATAAAAGCAAGAATCAATAAATGGGATGGACTTAAACTAAAAAGCTTCTTCTCAGCAAAAGAAACTATCAATGAGGTGAACAGAGAGCCTACATTCTGGGAGCAAATTTTTGCCACACTCACAGATAGAGCACTGATCTCCAGGATCTATAAAGAATTCAAAAAACTTAACACCAAAAAGACAAACAACCCAATCAATAAATGGGCTAAAGAGCTGAATAGAAACCTCTCAGAAGATATACAATCTATAAACAAATATATGAAGAAATGTTCAACGTCTCTAGCCATTAGAGAAATGCAAATCAAAACTACTCTCAGATTTCATTTCACCCCAGTCAGAATGGCAGCTATCCAAAATACCAGCAACAATAGGTGCTGGCGAGGATGTGGTGAAAAAGGCACACTCAAAACATTGCTGGTGGGACTGCAAACTGGTGCAACTAATCTGGAAAGCAGTAGAGATTTCTTAAAAACCTTGGAATGGAACCACCATTTGATCCAGCTATTCCACTCCTTGGCCTATACCCTAAAGACTTAAAAACAGCATACCACAGTTAACACAGCCACCTCAATGTTTACAGCAGCACAATTCACAATTGCTAAACTGTGGAAGCAACCTAGATGCCCTTCAATAGATGAATGGATAAAGAAACTGTGGTACATATACACAATGGAATATTATTCAGCAATAAAAGAAAATAAATTTGTGGCATTTGCAGGCAAATGGATGGAATTGGAGAACATTATGCTTAGTGAAGTTAAGCCAATCCCAAAAAACCAAATGCCGAATGTTCTCTCTGATTAGTGGATAAGAATACATAAGGGGGGGGGTGGGAATGGGAAACCTAGGATTCGAAATGCAGGAACTCTAGACGTGGTTGGGGTAGGTGGGAGGAAGGAAAGGGGAATGGGCATAGTAATGATGGTTATTTGAGATGGTCATTACTACCCCTGGCACATCTATGAAGACTCTAATGGTGTGACTTTATCTGGTTTGCAATCAGAGAAATGGAAAAACTGAGCTCTGGTTATGTACTATGACTTGAAATGCATTTAAATAAAATAACTAAATTTTTTTAAAAAATGTGTTATAGCTGGGCACAGTGGTGCACGCCTGTAATCCCAGCACTTTGGGAGGCTGAGACAGGGGAATCGTTGAGTTCAAAGCCAGCCTCAGCAATGGCGAGGTGCTAAGCAACTCAGTGAGACTCTGTCTAAATAAAATACAAAATAGGGTTGGGGATGTGGCTCAGTGGTTGAGTACCCGAGTTCAATCCCCGGTACCAACAAAACAAAACAAAAAAAAAACAAGTGTTATGAGGAGTCCATATACTTCACCATATTGCCAAATTTTCTATGGACCAAAAAGGATGCTGGGTATGGTAGTGCACGCCTGTAATTCCAGCTACTTAGGAGGCTGAGAAGAAAGACTGTCAAATTCAAGGTTAGCCTGGGTAACTTAGCAAGACCTGGTCTCAAAGTTTAAAAAAAGAAGAGGGTGCAGCAGGTCAGTGGCAGAGGGCTTACTAGTGTGTGTGAGGAGACCATGGGTTCAATCTCCACTACTGCCCCCCCCCCACAACCAAGGAAATAGAACTCAAAATCAGGGCAGTAACAAGAGAGTCTTGGTTTATCAGTCAGAAAACTGACTAGGAAGTTTGAGACCTTAGTGAAAAAGTCACATGAGAGAAACTGAAAGCACAGTCCTGACCCATGTTTAGCTAAGAGTTTCAAGTTCATACTACCAGCTTATGTCCAGAAACCTTATTGCTAATAATTTGACATTTGGATTCATCAGATTAAGTAGTGTTTTTAGAAGGAGAAACTGTATTAGAGAGATACTTCCACAGCTTATGTATCACAAGACTCTTAGAGAAAACATAGTTCCTCTGCCCCATATGAGCTCACTGATGAAAATTATAAATCATGCAAGAATACAGGCCTTCAAGAGGTAGTATGCAGATGCAAACAGGAGAAGAACTTGTCCTTGAGAAGCTGCAAAATAGGACTTGAGAGCCATTTGAAAGTAAGTATATTAAAATTGTCCAATGAGGCAAACAAATTGTCCCTAAAAGTTACCACATACAAATTATGAATGAAAAGCACAGACTAAAGTAAACTCAACTGACAGGTTGAACAGCAAACTAAATGGTAAATACAAGGAATAGAGTAGTCAGGGGCAACTACAAGGAATAAAATATAGCAAGACAAGAAATGGAAACAAAGTACAAAAAGGAATTAAGAGATATGGAAAAAGAGACTAAGAAGAGCTAAATCAAGCTAAGAAATGTTCCAGACCAGCCAGAGGCAGTGGTGCATATCTATAATCCCAGTGACTGGGGAGGCTGAGGCATAAGGATCTCAAGTACAAGGCCAGCCTCAACAACTTAACAAGATCCCATCTCAAAAAGACTTAGGGATGTAGTTCAGTGATAAAGGAGTCCCCGGGATTAATACCCAGTACCTTTGCTAGGTCGGTGGCTCATCCCTATAATCCCAGCAGCTGGAAGGCCTTAAGGAATCTAGTGAGACCCTATCTTAAAATAAAAAATAAAAAGGTTTGGGGATGTTGCTCAGTGGTTAAGTGCCCTCGAGGTCAATTCTATGGCACAAAAAAACCAAAATCAAAAAACACCCAGTACCTGCCCCTATAAGAAAACATTTCAACCAAAAAAAAAAACAACAACAACAAAAAAACACCCCAAAACACCCCTCCCCCCACCAAGAATAAAAGACAAGGACAACACCCCTTCCCCCACCAAGAATAAAAGACAGGGACATTTTAAAGAAATAATACTCAAAATTTTAAATTTATTTTTGGTTGTAGAGGAACACACACCTTTATTTATTTATTTTTATGTGGTGCTGAGGATCAAACCCAGTGCCTCACATGTGCTAAGCAAGTGCTCTACCACTAAGCCATAACCCCAGCCCACAAATTATTTTAAAATTCAAGAAAGACATATTCTCAAACTGAGGATGCACACCAAGACTAAAAATGAATTCATAGCTGTAAATACATTCCTTAAAATTCCAAAACATAAAAATAAGACCAAAAATAGGATTTTTTAAAGTCTGAAATTACTAGAGAGAACAGATAACCTATGAAGAAATGACAAGCCACTATCAGAATTTTTACCAACAGCTCCCCGGAAAGCAATTAAACATTATCTCCAAAGTGCTGGAAATAAACAATACAGAAACTTGTATATACTCACAAAACATAATTCTATATGTTTTTAATATAGAGATTAATTTTCCAGCTCATAGATCACTGTTGGAAGTATGTATTCACCAAGAAATAGCAATTTAGAACAATGAAGTAGGATACAAGAAAAGTAACCATGAACAAGAATGGTAAAAGTGCGGTTAATGTAAATAGGTATTAACTTAAATAATATAGCTAAAATAACAAGTTACAGATAATGGGAGGGCAAGAGCAGGTTTCTTTCTTTTTTCTCCTCAGATGGGTATGTGCTGATGTAACAAGGTTTAGAGTGAGCCACATCTCAAACAGCATGAACACCCAATCAATACACTTATGAACCAAAAAGGATTAAGATCAGTGTTTAAAAAAAGGCTTTTTAATTTTTGCAGTGCTATGGTTAGAACGACATTTTAAAGCTCTATGTTCCAAGAGCAACTAGAGATACTAATCAAATTTGTACTGTACTTAAATGCATTTTTCACATGTTAAAGATAACTATTAAATGAAGACAAATGGAATGTATAAGCAGAAGAAAATAAAATTCAACGAACCTAATAGCAGAAAAGGAATAAAATAAAGGCAAAGAAAGAGCAAGGCTTAAACAAAAAATGATGGCAGAAATGATTCTGTTGTTTTTAGTTTTTAGGCCACTCAAAATAAGACTGCTTCACACATCAAAGGCTGTGGAATACTACCCTCAAAACTACACTCAAAAGAAACTGAAAAAGTAAATGGCTTATTATGTAAGGAAAAAACCCAAAATAAACAAAGCATTTAATAAAGAATGAAGGCAGGGGGAAATTAATAGCCAAGAAGCTGATCTTTTTTTTTTTTTTTAATTTTTATTTTTAGTTGTAGATAGATGCAATATCTTTATTTTATTTATTTTTATGTGGTGCTGAGAATTGAATCCAGTGCCTCACGCATGTGAGGCAAGCACTCTACCACTGAGGCCCAGCCCCAGCCCAAGAAGCTGATCTTTGAAAGAATCAATCAAATAGAAAAACTGCTGATAGGATTAATGAAGAAAAAATATAAGACTAAGGAATTCTACAGAAGTTAGCCTTAAAGTACAACCCAAAGCAACCCTCCTTATACTCTAACACAAAACTACAAAATTCTAAAATAATGTCAGAATGCTGACATTAATAATAAAATAATTGTCAGAACAATTTGTGAGGAGATGGTACTTTTAAAAAATTTAAAAGAAATGCTACTGAGGGAAATCCAAAGGTTTCAAGGGCATATTAGTAATAAACTGGGTATTTCTTCTACTGGCTATTTGTATAAAGAAAAAATATTCACACTGGTGGCTCCTGCTGTCAGACTACATACAAGTTTTCTTTTGGTACTGGGGATTGAACTCGACCACTGAGCCACATCCCCAGCCCTATTTTGTGTTTTATCTAGAGACAGGATCTCACTGAGTTGCTTAGTGTCTCATCGTTGCCGAGGCTGGCTCTGAACTCCCAATTCTCCTGTTTTAGCCTGTCAAAGTGCTCGGATTACAGGTATGCACCACTGTGTCCGGCTATATACAAGTTTTTAATGGTCCAAGGTGACACTGAGAATAACAATTTATTAATGAATTACTTAGAAAACTACATTCTTCTCTTTCCCTTTTTTGGAGGTAGGGAATACTGGGGATTGAACCAGGGGCACTCTACCACTGAGTTACATCCCCAGTCCACCACCTTTTTTTGAAACAGGGTCTTACCAAGTTGCTAAGGCTGACCTTGAACTCCCAATCTTCCTGCCTCAGACTCCTGAGTCACTGGGATTATAGGCATGTGCTGATGCATCTGGCTTCCCTTTCCTTCTTGAAATACTATCCATACCATAATTTACTTAATTTATTAAATAATTTTACTTGAAAAATATGAAGCAACACTATGTGGGGGCTAAATTTATTTTTAATATTTTACTATCTCATCATCTCAACTAATGTGTAGATTAAGTTATAAGCATCTATCTCATAGAAACAGCAGGCCAGGAAATTTTCATTTGAGTGTTTCTTCATTGGCTTATTTACTAACATCTACCACCTGAGACCCCTAAAGTGATGAAACACAATAAATAGCAATACAGGCAACCTATAATTATGTACTAACATTACAATGAAACTGTGCTATAGGAAAAGCACTCCATAGAATCCATGGGCTTTACTCCTTCCCACAGAAGACAGCAACATTCCTCCATTCTCAAAGCCCTCTGTCCTCCCAACTGAAATTACTTACTATGTCCTAATGATTATTCCTTCAGATGGCCTTTAAAATATATTCCATCTTCAGTGTTTTAGAGCCCTTAGACTATTATTTCCTTCAGGATTACTACTGTTAGTCTGTCTCTCTGCCTCTAGTCTCTGTACCAATCCACTTCCAACATAAACTATCTTCAGATTTATCTTTCAAAACATAGTTATGGGGGGCTGCAATCATACCTCAGTGGCGGAGCACTAGCCTAACATATGTGAGGCACTGGGTTTGATCCTCAGCATCACATAAAAGTAAGTAAAGGTATTGTGTCCATATACACTTAAAAAAAAATAGGTTATGATAGTTACCTACCAAATCCTTAAAACCTAGAGGCTAAATAAAACTCCAATCAGCAGTTCAGGTACTCAAGGCATTTTATTACGTACTATTAGGTTTCATTTTTGCTTATTTCTAAGAAGTTTATCTTACAGGACCCTTTGTTCTAACACTGATTTGGGGGGGGGGGGGGGAAGGTTGTGCTGGGGAATGAACCCAACCCAGGGCCTGTGCATGCTAGGCAAGCACTCTACTGAGCTATATCCCCAGTCTCCTCTAACACTGATTTTAAGGTCTACTAGTGATATAAAAACACCCTTTAGGCGTCAAAAAAAAAAAAGTGCTACTAAATGTGCATCTCAATTTTAAGATACATACTTTCCTACTGTGATTCAATTAAGCTGACAGTCCTTAAAAACAGTAATGAGTTCCTTTTCAAGTGAGTTGCATAGTATTTGGTTCTAGAATGCAGTATGAATGAATTTAAATGTAGGTGAGGCAATAATATTGACATTAAACATTTTTTTAAAATCCTATATTGCCAGGCAATGACACACATCTGTAATCCCAGCACTTCGAGAGGCTAGACAGGAGAATCACAAGATCAAAGCCAGCCTCAGCAATGGTGAAGCGCTGAGCAACTCAGTGAGACCCTGTCTCTAAATAAAAACACAAAATAGGGGCTGGGATTGTGGCTCAGTGGTAGAGCACTTGCCTCGCATGCGTGAGGCACTGGGTTCGATCCTCAGCACCACATAAAAATAAATAAAGATATTGTGTCCATCTACAACTTAAAAAAAAAAATCCTATAGTCAGACCTTTTTTTGGGGGCGGGGGGTACTGGAAATTGAACTTAGGGCACTCATCCACTGAACCACATCTCCAGCCCTATTTTTGTGTTTTATGTAGAGACAGGGTCTCACTGAGTTGCTTAGCACCTTGCTGTTGCTGAAGCTGGCTTTGAACTCGCGATTCTCCTGTCTCAGCCTCCCAAAGTGCTGGGATTACAGGCTTGTGCCACCGCGCCCGGCTTAGTCAGACCTTTTTGAGGGGGAAGAATTACAAATGTAATTTGAATTAATCTAGAAGTATATAATTTCAACAGAATCCCTTTTATTCAGAAACAGAAAGCAGATCTTATCACAACAAATGTGAATTCACTGGCATTAACCAATATTGGAAATAATCTTTGCTATCCAGCTCTGCCATTAGAAAATCGGATCTATGAAGGTAAAGACTTTGTTTTGCTCACCAATGAAATCTTGCTCCCTTAATGATACCCAGAACACAAGGCACTCAAAAGTTTTATTGAATAATTTTGCATGGCAAACCCAGCACCTCAAGATGAGGAAAGATGTTCTATTGATGGTAGCAGATACCACTGAGGATACATCATAAGCAAGGAGCCATGTGACACAGCACGCAACCAAGACGGAATGGTTTTTATCTCCATTTTTGGCAGAACTCCAGCCTTTCTGCTTTATCTAGTAAACAGTTTACTATTTATTTCTTTAACCTGTTTTTCATGCAATCAATTTTTGTATATGTCAGGATGACTGTTTTAGAAACTGGCACTGTTCACCCTTTGCCTCAGCTGTTTTTTAAATAAATGTAATTTCGGAGAGGGTACTGGGAATTGAACCTAGGGGCACTGAGTCATATCCCCAATTCCCCATCCCTTTAAATTTTTATTTTGGGACAGGGTCTCACTAAGTTGCTTAGGATCTTGCCAAGTTGCTGAAGCTGGTCCTGAACTTACACTTCTCTACCCAATGGGATTATAGGCATGTACCAACATTCCCAGTAATAATTTTATGCACCTTCAAAAACACATGAGTTTTTAAGCCTGAACCACAAAGTCTGCTAGTTTACCACAGGGGGTGAGAATGAGGATGGGATAAAAAATCCACCCCTTGCTTTGTGAGTTTTTTTAAAAAACACTCCCTAGATGTCATGACACCATGGCTGGCAAATTGTCAAAACAAGAGGAAGAACACCATTTTCCATGAGGTTATACATATGAGAGAAAAGCTTTCTGTGTTAAAAACATCAAGGACAAGACAAAAAGCTACTTTCCTAACATTTGACAGTAATGTACAATTTTTCTCCCTTTTGCTTTCTTGTTATTAGCTCTTTACTCTCTCAGAAAACCATTCAGATTTATGACTATGAATAAAAAAAGCAAGAGACTCAAATGTCAGTATAAAAATTCTGCCAAATATTCCATTCTTTTCTATTTTGGTATTTCAAGTATAAAGAATAGACTGGGGAGAAATATACTGCCAGATAGTCAGTTCTCATAATACTTTCCTGCATACGAGCACAAAGCAAGCCTAGTATTGAAAATTCACTGTCTAAATATTAATGATTCCAGCAACTCTCACTCCCCTCCTCCATCATCAGCCAATAAGCTATAACAGCTCCCCCTTAAGAAAGATTCTCCTTCAGTCAAAGAGGCCACTTCTCTGTTCTTTTCTTTATAGCAACATTCTTTGAAAGCAGTTTCTATAATGGTTCCCCTCAATTCTTTTTGTCCCATTCTTTCCTGAACCCACTCAAAACAGGCGTTCACCCTTTCTCCCTCTACCTAAACTGCTCACCAAGGTCACCAAAATGTCTTTGGCCCTGTCAGTTTTTTTATTACTTGAACTGTCTACAGCACCTGATTAACATGGTCACTACTTTCCTCTATGAAACATTTTCTTCCTTTCCCCACCATGCTCTCTTGGTTTTCTTTTTGCTTCAATGTTTTTGAGCCCTTTCTTTATCTTCTTTCATAGCTCTGTGTCTTGTACATTCTCAAGGTCTAATCCCCATACTTCTTTTTACCTGAGCTCCCCAGCATTCTCTAATTCCCTCTGTTGCATTTTTTGCCCCAGTATTTAATGCTATTTGACATATTATATAGTTTGTTTATAGATGTGTTTCATGAGAGTAAATATTTTTGTGTTTTTACTTAGTGTTGTATTCCCAGTACTTAGAAAAGATCTAGCACATCGTAGAAGCTCAATAAATACATGAAGGATGAGTGAACGAACAAAATCAAAAGTGATGAAGTAACAACGACTCTGTACCAGGAACTTATCAGCCAGACACCATCGTAAGCATGTTACACACGTATTAATCAATCTTCAAACAATCCTATGTATTTTCTTAGGCTTTGGAAAAGAGGAAGGGTGAGGGAGGTTAATGCATTCCAAATTACTAGATGGCCATACCATAATTCAAACTAAAGTGCATCATCTCTGAAGTCAATATTCTTGGCCACTGCATGATACCAATTGTACTGGAGTATTATTTAATTAAGCAAACTCTGATAACTGAAGATTCAGTAATAAGTTCTCTGAAGTTGTGAATTAATCTTCATTTTCTTCGTGAAGGTAAACATTCATTTAATAACATATCTTTAAAGACAAAGCATTCAACACTGTCATTTTCAGTGAAAATGGTCAGGTGAGAAAGTACACTTTCCTTCAAAGCAATGATGGCAGCACCTAAACTTTCACTCTCTCCCATTTCTACTGTAAGACTAAAGCCAGTAATTTCCAAATCTGGCCGAAGAATCACCTAGGAATTTTTTGCTTTTTGAAAACACGATTTCCGCCCCAATCCCAGAGCAAGTGAATCAGAATCTCTAGAAAACAAGGCCCAGGAACCTAGTGTTTTTGTTAAAGCTCTCTAGAAAACCTTGGCTGTTAGGCAAATCTGAAAAACACTTAAGCAAACCAAAGGTGACATGAGATTAGCTGATCCCTCTTAGCACCTGGCTTACTGACAATGACCAAGTCTCACTGGTACTGACCTTCTTAGAAAGAGGAACGATGCTGTTGGGCCGAACAAGCCTCCGCTTCTTACAGCTCAGTACAGGACGTGTCCGGGCTGCCACACAGGTACCATCAGATGATGAAGAAACTAGATTCAGTCGTTGCTTTTTATGTAATTGTTCCTCAGCATCTGAGCTGTCACCTGGAATATGGTCTGCCAAGACAGGCTGAAGACTACACAAGGGGAAGGAAAAGTATTCGCTTTTTAGAAAACATGGGAAACAAAGCCTCTAATAACTAGTTCAACTTCCTCTACTAGCAAATGCTCACAGACACAAACAAGTGTTCTACCACAGAAGCAGGTCATTTCTGGATAAGGTCCACTAATCTAAGTATGTTGCTGTGTCTGTGCTTGTTCATAAGGTTCTTGGTGTACGTTAACTCCATTATGTCTGAAAAGTGCAAAGGTCAGTAAGTAATCTTAAGTTCCAGTGATTAGGTTTTTTTCCTCCACCACAAACCTGACTAAAAAGTCTCAATAATTACAATTGGTAAGAAAATGACGGAACTCTGCAAATGTTAATAAGCTGTCTTAGAACCAGCATAACTGAATCTTCAGTTCTAGGGACACATACTGTTCGCTTGTTTAGAGTTTCACAAACCTTCACATACACAAACTTATAAACACAGCCTTGGGGGAATTAATCTGTTCTACTGCAGAGGTATTTATGTAAACTTTGAGGAATTCCACTAAAAATTGGGACCAATAATAATGATATACAATAACTGTCCACTATTTTATTTTTTCTCCATGCCCAGCCCCTTTTAGGCCATGGCTGATGAGAGAGAAATACATGAACATATGGGTATAGTAGGAGGCATGCAAAATATTATCATGATAAAGTTTCTGCTTCTTTAAATCATGATCAATGTTGGCTAGAGATAACAAAGAAGTCCAAACTCACCTTTTACAAGCCTACTAAGTGTAAGTAGTAGAAGGGATAAAACGTACGTGTTAATAACTCCATTGACAGGTCTCAGTGCTCCACATGATTTAGTAGATAATGACTCAGAAATATGGCCAACAGGGGCACCGTGGTTTTCCAGTGGCTGAGAAACAGATTCAATCTGAATAAGATGAAGAAAAACAAAATACACATTAATATTTATCCAACATAACATCCCCATCTGAAAAGCAGCACCATTTCATTTGTAACAAGCACCTACTATTTCTCATGACCAAGTTGAAAAATTTAATAAAACTCATGTAATTGAGGGGAAACCAGCTTTTGCTTTGAAAGAATGAGGGACCCAAATATTTACCAGATTAAAAGTAGTAAAGGCCTACTGACAGGGAAATGATCCTAACAATTCTGTGGAAGAGAAGCATAGCAAAACAATTACACAGTAACATGAACCTTCTACTAGGGGTCAAAAAGTATATAGTAACGTCAGTATCAAGGAAACTAAGAGAAAATTTAAATGTAGTTATTATCTGTTTATGGTGTATGGTGGAAACTTGATTTCCAAGAATTGCATTTTGCATGTGTATATGTATTTATATATGTATGTATATAGACTTCTTTTGCAAATAACAGAATTTCAAATAAATCTAATTGCCAGATACCAAGTACAGATATCAGACTACATAAATCAAATATGCTTAGAATATAAGATAAAATAAGGTAGATGTGTAAGAATTATGTAAAGGTTTTAAATTTCAATATTCGAAACAAATCAGGGGCAGTTATGAGTGTCAATCACATGGCATCTTTCAGGTACAGGCAATAAAGCCACAAATGTAGCTATCTATTGGTTCTGGGGTTGCTGAAATATCTCAGAAAGGTTGTTGTCTTTGCCTCCTTACATTTGATCTGCTGGCTTTGGAATGTTTTGAAGTTCTCCTTCCTATAACTGCTACCCTTGCATTTCAAGGCCAGTATTTTGAGGTTGAAATTCTCTCTCTTTTTTCCTTCTTATCTCTGAACAATTTCTGACCTTCACACTCCCTACAATATATACCAAAGGATCTACAGACCTGAAAGCAGTCCTGGATAAGTATAAAGTAAGTACACAGATTAGGAAGATAATTTAAAAGATTTAATACAAATTAACCCAAAAGCCAGCTCAAGATACATATACAGACTAGTCATGTATGTATACTACAATGAGTAAACACTGGAAAAATGTTTTCCTTGTTAGATACCCTGAACATCTACTGAGGTATCACAAATATCTTAATTTTATTAGTCAATGCTGTCAAAATTACAATAACTTTGGCACAGAGATTCACTGCCTTAAACTGTTTTGATTTTCCTTGGAAAGCAACATGGCATTAAACAGTTAGAACTATAAAGATATTCATATCTTCTGACAATATTTTGACCAATCTTAAAAATCTATCCTAAAGGAATAACCCAACAAACATCCCTAAAAATCATATTTACAAAGGTGGTCCTGGCAATAATATCAATAACCTAAATGTTCAGTATCTGAGGGATAATTACAAATTGTGGTACACCAAATCAAAATGTTAAAATGAATTATAAAAGATATTTCTTCTCCTCATGCCAGAAGAATATCTGAGGAAAAGAAATTACATAGAAATATAGAAACTGTTTTAGGAACAGGGTAAATGGAAAATATTTTGAATATAGTTGCAGTGACTAAAATGTATATATACACATAATGACAAAGTATTTTAATAGAACTGAAATTTTACTTTTAATTAGGAAATGTTTTTATGTGAAAAACAAAACAAAACAGATAAACCAAATAACCTCCTGAATGCTAATGTGCATTTACTGCTCAGGAAGAACCCCATAAAGAAATGAACAAATATTACAGCATGACAAAAGACTACAAATAATAAAAAGGACTACAAAATAAGAAAAAAAATTAAGATTCAGGTTGGTATTAACTAGCAGATGTGTAAGTTCAGGCATGCTATAAATGAAGAAGATTCCTTTCAACACAAAAATACTGTGACTATCAATTTTTAAAATTTTTTTTGTAGTTGTTGATGGATCTTTATTTTATTCATTTATTATTTACATGTGGTGCTGAGGATCGAACCCAGTGCCTCACGCATGCTAGGGAAGCACTCTACCACTGAGCTACTGGCCTCGCCCTGTGACTATCAATTTTTTGCTGGTATACTCCAATATGAAGAATGCCTGTTGATTTTAAACTCACTCACAATAAATACAGCACTGAATTGTGACAGATCTGATTTATATATCTACATATTCTATAAGGCACCATGTTAAGGAATGGTTGAACTTCTATTTCAGATTGGGTAGGGGGGGTAAAGGAGCATAGAGATTTAACTGCAAAGATAACTGCCAGTATAAAATGTTACCATTCTTTAACAAAATCTAATCTCAAAACAAATTTATCTTTCTACGGAATCAATTAAGTAATACCGGTAATGTTATCACTCATAGCTAACTACTGCTAAACAGCTTTATTTTTCATGTCTATAGAAATACATTTAAATGCCACTAATCTTTAATGTGATTTTTACTGATTTTTTATAGAGAAACCTAAGTTATCTGGGCATAATCACCCACAAGTCAAAATTGAAGCCAATAGGCAAATATTTAACACAGAAATATTAAGAATATAGAAGCACACAGAAATCAAAACCAATAACAGAGAGGGACTTTACCAAGACCCCAATCCCAGGCACACAAGGCAGCACTGAACATTCAGAAGGAAATCCTGTAACCAATCTAAGATGACCCAGAGGCACAGGATTTGAGCAAGTAAGTTCACACATTCTCAAATGCAAAAAGGTTTAAAATATTAAACCCAATCTCAGTGTTCCATTTGCAAAAAGAAAAACACAGCTCACAAACACGTAATTTCACTTAGAACTTTTAAATACATTCACATGAGACAAAGTGAACAATCCCTACCCTGAAGTCTCCGTAACTACTGCAATGGTTCACATCATTACAGTGTTTCTGGAAAATTAAAGCATGACTCAGTTAATCTTACCTACCCCTTCCAAAAGGAAACTGAAAAAAGGATGAAAGAATCTATGACTGCCCTGAGCAGAGAATAGGGCTTATCAATAAAAGCTTCCACGTGAATTTTGTGTGTTCAGATGTACCCTAAGGGTTTCTACATCCCACAGCCAGAGAAAAGAGCAGGAAAGCTAAAGTGGTAGGTAAAAATGCTTTCAATAACCCCCTACTCTTCAAAGCAGGGGCCCCAGGGGATTACCTTTTGGCGTAATCTTACAGTCAGAGGAGGGAGGGTTACTGAACATTTTTCTTGACTCAAAGGGCCAGGTGTATGGCATGAAATTATTAACTCAGCAACGACATTCGAATTTGTTACTCATATAAAGCAAACATCTGTCTGATTCATCACTCCACTCTGTTACCCACACCAATTAAGTGTAACAAAGCCCTTGAAGAAAAAACTAGATTAAGGTTTCATGAAGGGTGTGCTTTTGTGGGACCTGAGTACTCACTAGACTTGTTTTGTCAAAAGGTAAAGAAAAGTAAAAGGGTTAAAAACAAAGAGGCTCACACTTAAAAATGTACAATAAAATTAAACTCCACCTGCAAGATATGTGTATGAGTTTTTACTTTGTTGTTCAATTAACATCACTATCA